>JAOBRD020556141.1:15610-33436 GCA_027575215.2 Hydrozoanthus sils | reverse complement strand
TTTCTGCTTTTGTGCAAAACGCGTTGCAATGCGAATTGTTTCACTGGGATTCTGCTCGGTTCTCTATCACGTGTAGCGCGAGACTCACATTAATAGAAACAAATGAGTCTTTATTGTGATAAGTAACTACATGAAACATTCATATACAACCAGCAACTCATACATGGCTAAGTATAAAAGAACGACTACAAACGTAATTGCTATAGTGGCCATTGGAATGAACGATGCACATTTAACATTAATATAAAACAAAATATAGTAAGACATATAAAACTTTACTCGATATTCGGCAATTTAAGCTCGTAAAATCCTTGTAGATGGCAACTAACATCTTTGCGATATTTCCTCTTCGCTTTTTCAAAATTAAAATGTGCTCACAGCAATTCCTGTTAACAACTTAACATTTTATATTTGTTTTTTTCTCTGATAAATATCTGGGTGTCTTTGAGCTCATAAATTTGAGATTTGGCATTTTTTCGCTTGGCATTTCTACCACGAATGACGTATGCAATTATCTGTACTTTGAACATCCATGTAGCAGACTAATCCATAATTTAAAATGGCTGTTGCTTCAGTGTAGCACACAACGTGACAAACCACGTGACCTGCCACGCTTCAATAACTCTGCCAGATAGATACGCAAGCCAGATTAAGACACGAGTAATAAGAACCACCTATCAGTTTAACAAAGAGTTGAAATTCAACATAAATGCCAGGTAACATTTCAAACGTATTCCCTATTAACGTTTTGTAAGTGCAGCCCGGACGGTTAACGCTTAACATTAAGGAACAAAGAACGTTGTTAACTATAAGATTTAAAGAAGAACTTCTTTCTCTTGTCATTGTGATCAAACTCATGGACCAGACTACCAAATTCGAATAACAAATTTCGTCAAACCTTAAACAAGTCGCTAACCTTAATCGACTAATACTTAAATACTAAACTCATCCGGCTAAAGATAACTAATCTGCGATATTGGATTACTTTCCGTTTGCAAGAACTCTAAGGCTGTGCCAAACAAGCTAGCATTTTAGTGACTAGTATATACATTCCGAGCATAATGCTAGAATTTTGGTAGAAGTATTTACAAATTATGTCGATTTGTTCGATTCCAACTTAACTAGAATATTTAACAATTATTTCAAGAGCGCTTTTTGGATATGAGATGGTAAATATGGAATAAATGGAAAAATGGAATAATCATTTTAAAATTTCTCGAGTTTTCTAAACATATTGATACTCGAAAATGACAACTAAAATTTTTGGAACCATGTTTGAGTTTTGCAACATTACACAGTCAGTTTCTATATTTAGTCAACTCGGTATATGAGATGATAATCAATATTGAGTGAATAAATCAGAACGTTGGAAATGCAATATTCGAGGTTGAAAATTTAATGAAGACAGCTATTTAAAAATAGCAGGTAAACTAACAACTAAAACCAGAATTAACATAGAGCAAACGGCAGGTGAACGAGTTTCCTATTCTCAAACACTATAAACATGTATAATTATCTTAGTATTTATTTACTGTATATACCGTTTCAAAATAAACTGAAAACATCCAGCCTCCACTTCCAGTACTGAATTACTGAATCTTACCCATTTTGCTTCAGCTTGGGCTTAAGAAAAATAACTTAATTAGGACGACCACTTCAGTGATATTTCCAAAATTTCCACCAGCAATTTAGCATTCAGTGAGAAAGTCGAGCATTTAAGCAAAACACAATTGCCAAAAGCCTAACAAGAAGATTGAGCCTTTAGGCTGTTATGACCTGAAAATTTTAGAACAGAAATGGCGAGATGAAAGTGTCGGAGAGGCAGGTAAAGTTTTCGTTTTCGAAATTCCCAAGAATTGCACAGACTATTAAACGAACTCCTGCTCGTTTCTTTTATTTTCTGCCTCTGATGCATTATGATTCTCTTTTATCTAATCTATTTTATCATCTTTCTTAGAAAGACGAGGTTAAAAAAATCTTAAAAGTTTAAGAACTTGCTGATGCTGTCAATAAATGGAAAACCTCATTAGGTACTATCTTCAGTGCTGTATGTATCAACACTAAATGAAATACCAACATATATAAATGACTCACCCTAAATGAAAAAACGTATCAATCGCTAGAGTTGCTCTGGACAAAACAATACTCGAGTGATGACTTGAGGATGAAACTTTAGCCAGCCTGTTATGGCGCGCCGTTTGTTTCAAAGTTATTTTGTTGGCTTAATACGAAAGAACATTTTTCTATTTCATAAAACATTTCATTTGTTGATTTAGCATTTTCACCCTGATAGCAAAATTTCCACCCTGAACAAATACCTCCGTTTTGTATTTCAAGCCATCGCTTTTGTACCCTGATCAAAGTTCGTGTCACTTTGATGTGCCCGTTTCGGCTTTCCCTCCAAACCAACACTCCCCCCCCCCCCGTCTGAGACATAACAAAAATTCACCCGACGATTTTTCCCCCTGATAAAAACAATATTCAAACTGATGACATTTTTTTCTTTTGACAGACACATTTTGCACCTTGATGAAACCGCCCATCGTGTTCGCGTCGTCGAAACCCTCCCGGTTCGATAAACCGATACCTGTTCGGCTGCTTCAACGATTTCGATCGACCACTCTCCGGCACTGAGGTTACTCGGCAAACCCGATGACTACTCCGTTGCCTATGATGTTCTTAACAATAGAGCGGTTCAAGAACAAAGGAATAAACTGTATGAAGGCATCGAATTTTATTTTTGAGTTTGGAAAATAAAAGTAATAAATTTAAATGCTTGCTTGGCTATGGCTCCGCAAAACGGAGCTACCTCTGCTCACTCTGAACTATTCATATACTTTCTGTTGAACCAGTTGGTTCAAAATCAGAATTGTACCGATTCTCCCCGTAAAATAGGTTGCACCGAAACTTCGAAATTTTTTTATCAGTCCGAAATTTTGGGCCAGTCCTAACCAAAACCCTGAATTAAAACCTTGCCCAGCTTACTTGAGTTTCGAGAACGTCTTTTAATTACAAATTAGAGTAATGAGATCAGTAGTAATTTAGGCGAAGCTCTTCTTAATTAACTTGATTTTCCTAATCAAACTCTATTGCTCGGTCCACTCATGGTGTGGCTCTTTTATAAGCCTGTGACGTTAGTCGCATTTAGTTGTCTTCCGTTTTAACCAAACATAAGAATATTCTATAACGCATTTTCTATTGATTTGGTTGGTTTGAAATCAGCATTTTATCAATTATTGCCGTTAAATAGACTGCGCCGACATGACGTGTGAACATACTGCCTTTGATCAATGTTTATTGGTCAGTCCCAAAATTGCGGCCAGTATAAAAACCAAACATTTTCTTAAACCCTCTGCTTCAAAACTTTACTTTCCCGAGCTATCTCGAGTTTTGGGCGTGCCTTTTAATCGCAGCTTTTGGTAATGAGGTCTTTACTACGACATTAGATGAGGTCATTACCTAATAAACTTAATATTCCTAATCAAACTCTATTGTTAATCCAATTAGGGTGTGATTTTGTTTATGAACCTTTGACGTAAGCCGTATTTCGATTGTTTCTTTCCTGCTGACTTGAATTGCCTTGCAATTCATTAACCCCACACATTCCTTGTCTATTTGCTTTAAGTAGGGCCAGTTGTAGAATTTTCATCTTTGTTCAGGAAAAGTTTGACAATTACAAATAACTTTAGGTGAAAATAAGTGAAACTTTACAAGTGTTCAGCGTAGTACGTAATTGCTTACGCGGAAACTTGTATTGTAATTACCAGTCCACTACTGACCAGGCAGTTTTTGTCTAGTTTCATTCATTTGAAAAGCGAAAGGGGAACAACACGGAGTAAGTCAAATTACAGCTGTTATGGACTCCCAACAGAATAAAAACTTTTACCGTTTTCTAAACAGAAGAATAAAACAAGAGAAAGAAAAGGAACAATCCGAAGACAGTCTTTTACAAAACAGGCTTTTGTATCACAACCGCAGTTTAAAGGAGAGCAAAGAATTCGACAAAAGTTGTTCTACCATTCCGAAGGAGCTGACACAAAGCCAACAAGTCATGTTTTTATCAAACCCTCCTTCCGTGCTTTCCGTTGGTGAAGAATTTAAAGATTCAGAGCTACAAGAAGAGAGCAACGGTCGCAGCCACAGAAATCAGCTGAGCAAGAGAGTTTTACGACCGCCTCGCTCGAAAGTTTTGGGGGACATGTCCTACTCAGATATAATTGTCATGGCTATCGAGTCCACCGAACATAAAAGAATGACGCTGTGCGAAATCTACGAGTGGATAGAACATAACATCCCTTACTTCAGGACGAAAAGCAAATATTCTTCAACGAACGTAGGATGGAAGGTAAATTCAACTAAACAATGTGGGATAGATAGTTATACAGACGTACTCCAGCGCAGGTAGTCAATTTTTGCATTGATTTACGTCGCAAGCAATTTTCTTAAGTTAGACAGTCTCTTGTACTCATTTGCTTCTCGGATCCTTGAAAAATTACAACTATATGTACAACGTTCATTTTAAACAATCATTCAAAGAACTGGTTAGTTTTAATTAATGTCGCTCGAGGTGATAAGTTCTGCTGTTTCGACCGACTTGTGCTTGCAAGCGTAAATCACACGGAACCTGCTCTATTTTGGCTAAAGTTTGTGTACTTGATTGCTGGAAAGAAACAGCTGGACATAACAGAACTTGAATTTGGGTTCCCGTTTTCAAATTTTCCTAAAATGTATCTACGCGTCAAATCTTGAATTTGGGTTCCCATCTTGAAATTTTTCGTAAGAGAGTGTCTGCGCGTCAAATCTTGAGTTTGGGTTCCCCTTTGCGATTTTCCTAAAAGTGTGTCTACACGTCATATCTTGAATTTGGGTTCCCATCTTGAAATTTTTCCTAAGAAAGTGTCTACGCGTCAAATCTTGAATTTGGGTTCCCATCTTAACATTTTTCCTAAGAGGGTGTCTGCGCGTCAAATCTTGAATTTGGGTTCCCGTTTTCCAATTTTCCTAAAAGTGTGTCTACGCGTCAAATCTTGAATTTGGTTTCCCATCTTGAAATTTTTCCTAAGAGAGTGTCTGCGCGTCAAATCTTGAATTTGGGTTTCCGCTTTCAAATTTTTCCTAAGAGTGTGTCTACGCGTCAATTCTTGAATTTGGGTTCCCGATTTCAAATTTTTCCTAAGTGTGTCTACGGGTCAAATCTTCCGAAGAGTGTGACTACACGTCAAATCTTGATTTTGGGTTCCTTTTAAATTTTTCCTAAGGGAGTATAGCCGTTTTTACATTAGAGGACGGAAAAGTCGTCTCAGTCGAACAAATGATCTGAGTGTGAAAACGGGATGAACGCAATTTTGGACGAACAAGTCGTGTTCTTCCGTCTGTTTGTTCGTCTCTTCAGACGATATTTTGTGGACGACTTGTTCGTCTAGACGAACAAATCGACCAAAGGCCGTCTTAAAAAGACAGTGACTGCACGTAAATTATAGAATTTTGGTTCATTTCAAAATATTTCCTAAGAAAATGTTTACACGTAAATTCTTGAATTTCGGTTCTTTTAAAAAATTTTCCAAGGAGTGTGCCCTACGCGTCAAATCTTGACTGATTTAGGTTCCCGTTTTCAAATTTTTCCTTAGAGAGTGTCTAGGCGCCAAATCTTGAATTTCGGTATCTTTTTAGTTTTTTTTAAAGAGAGTGTCTGCACGTAAAATCTTGAGATCGGGTTCTTTTTAAAATTTTCCTAAGAGAGTGCTTGCGCGCCAAATCTTGAATTTCTGTTCCTTTTTAAATTTTCCTATAAAGAGAGTGTCTACGCGTCAAATTTTGAATTTTGGTTACGTTTTTCATCTTTTTTTTTCTAAGAGACTGTCTACGCGCTAAATCTTGAATTTCGGCTCCTTTTTCAAATGTTCCCTAAGCAAATGTCTATGCGTAAAATCTTGAACTTCGGCTCCTTTTTAAATTTTCCCTAAGAAAATTTCCATGCGCCAAATCTTGAAATTGGGTTCCTTTTTTTAAAAATTTTTCTAATAGAGAAGATCTGCCCGCCAAATCTTGAACTTTGGTTTCTTTTAAATCTTTCGTAAGAGAGTGGCTACGCGTCAAACTTTTAATTTGTGTTACCGTTTTCAAAATTTTCCTAAGAGAGTCGCCACGTGTCAAATCTCATTGGGTTCTATTTTTCAAATTTTTCTCAAGAGAGTGTCGACGCGCCAAATCTTGAATTTGGGTTCCTTTTTAGATTTTTCCCAAGAGAGTATCTACGCGTCCGAAATTTGAATTGAATTGGGTTTCTAATCCTTTATAGGCCTTCTTTAAACCATTACCCTAGCCCCAAACCTGGCCGGAACCAGAATCCGAATGTGAACCCTTACCCAAACTGACATCCAAGGTTTTTGTAATCGATTTAGTAGATGTCACGTAGTCAAATTAAGTATTAAGTATTAAGTGCTATAATGGAGTGTTTGTGTTTTGATTTGGTCTGTGAGCTTGTGTGGCATATAACCATGCAAATTTGATATGTCTTTGGCTTTAGAAAACGAAAAACCTCGTACAGACTAAATAAGAGTTTGTAAAGTGACCGTGCAAGTTTGTGTTATTTGATAATTTGCAAAATAAAATTGACGTATAGCTGGATTTACCAAAATAAAATGCATGAAGTGCGGGCACTCGAAAGCTGAACCCTCAGGGGTTTCGTTTCAGGCCGGACACCGGACGCAACGTCAGGTTGTTTGACATGTAACGTCCGGTAGTTCGCACACGAAATAATTATCTTTTAATTGTGGAAATCGTCGATTGTACTGTGATGAATGGGACTTCGATAGCGATAATGACTCAGCCTTTGGATCCGATGAATGAACGATCTCTGTAGAGAGCAGCCCTCTAGCATGCTCTAGAGATATGGGATTCACAAGTATACTCTTTTTGGAGTCCGTTTTGGAATCAACCAAAAAACAAACAATTGCAAACTTGATATATATATGTACTCATTTTAATTGCCAAATTAGTCAAGTATTTCATTTTCAATTTTTAAGTGTAGTACCTCTCTAGCGATCTTCCTGATTAACCAAAAGCAGCCCAGGAAACACAGAATACTGCATTCTAGAGAGTACACTGGTTTTGAAAATATGACCCGCTCGCTGAATCACTGCATCCGGTACTTCCAAATGCTAACGAAAACTCTGAACCCTATCAACAAAAGCAACGTTAGCAATTAAAGTACATGCTATTAATAAACTTCCTGACCACTACAAAATTATAACTCCCTTCTTATGCAAAAGCCTTCGAACTATCAATACTGATCGTTAAACAAAAAGTATTTCTTTCTTTTGCTTTCCCAGAACGCTGTTCGACACACCCTGTCTATTCGTAAACGGTTTGTCCGTTTGTCAAACGTCTCTACTAGAGGGCGCAATTCTTATAGCTCCTGGTGGACGACGGTCAATCGAGCAAACGGTCGTGCTGTAGAGAAACAACCTGCACCTCTTCATATAACCCGCCGAACGGTGTCACGCGGTACACAGACGGAGGGATCCTGCTCTATGTATGCTCCGCATTGCGTTTCCACCTGCAGTTCTGTTAACAACGGTTTTTCCCATCTCGAGCTCTTGTGGTTTAAACAATGAACACCCATGCGCGCTTGAAATACTGTATCATATTCCAGGCAGTGATTTTTTGCTGATAGCTAGCGAAATAACGTAAGGTGACTTCACGATTTTTTCTAATTCTGAAGTTGCCCTGCCAGCTTATACAGTAAAACCCCGCGTATGAGAACCTAGGTTTTTCCAAGTTAGTCAAACAGGTTTAGTATAGAAATGGTATTTAGTGAGATTTTAGGCTATTTAGGTTCTTAAGGGCACTTATATATATAGCGATTAGTACAGATAACCACGTACTAGAAGGCATCTGTGCTTGGGAATAAGTTTCGTTGCTGTGTATTAAAAAACTTTCTAGAATACAATTTAGGTGATAACCATCCAATAAATTATTTTATCTTTAGCATGTAAGTCTTTTAAGCTGCATCGTCTGAAATGCTGTGTTACATTTTTTACGAACGAGAGTCTAAAAGTCAAATCATTTCATTTCTAATCTTACTGAATAAAACTCTGGCTATTTTTTTCTGATTTTTGTTTTTATGTAAGCCTTCATTTTTGTCAAATAAGAACCTATTGAAAATGTTAAACTAAACATGTTATGGTGAAAATGGGGTTTAAAATGAGAATTTTAGGCTAACAGGTTCTAAAATTTTAGGAACTCTTACATGTAGGTTCTTACTGTACAGCATAAGGGTACGAATATAGGCAATACTACTCGGCATTTATTAAAATTTTTCTGTTTTATGCCCGGCTCAGTCAGTCATTGTGGTCGCTGCCATTTTCAAAGCCCAAGAATTGTTTGGTTTTAATAGAGACTTTAGTCAGCATGAGTTCGAAATTGAACGAACCAACCAGTTTATATATTTGTTTTTAAACTACTTTTTATGAGCAAATTAAATTGTGAGTACTTATTGTGGTTTCAGCCTATAGCTATGTTTTGTTGAATGAAGTGTAATTTGCAGCTAGAACAGGTCAAATGTTTTGTTCAAGCCACACGCCGTGTATCATTTTTTTCTGTAATGTGATTGGTGAGTTAACGACCTTTTCAAATCTGCTTTGTTAATTCTTCTGATGTCGGGATTCACGAGTAATTTAAAAAAGATGCATTCAAACGCGTCTATTGGCATACTTGTCTGCCCCTTTAATTTGTACAGCAACTTGAGATAATATTATGAATTAAACTGCTGTTTAACGCAAAATAATAGAAAGTTTTCTCTTTGTTGATTTTTTGAAAACATTTCCAAGGTATTGGCTCGCTTTTAACAAAATCTTAATTTAAAGATTGTATATTTATGATTTTACCTGATAAAATATCTAGTTGTCACGTACAAACTTAGAAAAAAAAAAGCCCTGGTATCGAGACAAGGTGTCGAGAACTATTGAAATACTGCACAACTAGTAGGAAGGAATATTGGCAGACAGCAGCAAACTACCGTACGTCTCTGAATAAAGCAAAATTTGCTTTATCGAGTACACAGGAAGCAAAGTAGTGAGTCAGCTGCATCCAAAATCTTGCTTTATATTAGATTATATGAACCGCCACATAAGCGATCAGGTATAATTAAGATTTCGAACTAAGTTCTGTAGCCATTTTGCATTATTTTATTCTATGCTTTGTTTCATGTCCTCATTTAATAATAAACTGAAGGGTTCGTCTGCACGAATAACGTCTCAGTCGTCTAATAAAAGTTGAACAAAAGCTTTTCGTGGGCCGGCGGGGTAAGATTTGTGTCGATTTTAAACCTGTCTGTGGTATAGGTTTTTGTTGCCTTAGAGAATAATCCAAAAAAAAAAAAAAAAACGAAACAAAAGTAGGAAAAACTCAGGCTTTAAATGACTGAGCCCAATTGAAACTTCTCTTTTTTGCATGATTTTTGCAAATACGACAGGACTGATTTAACATAAGACACAGTGCTAAATTCCGTGCAAAATAAATTGCTGAATATCGCTTTCATATACTTTGATATTTTTAAAACGATAGCCAATCTATCAATAGTAATTTGTCGTACACCTTGGAACACGGAACATTAACACGATGAGCAGATTTAGTGTTATGTTTTCACAGAAACGGCAGATACAACTGAAAACGACCTTACAAATGTAAATTAAAAATACCGGAGGCGAAAACCAAGCCTTTTTAAGCACCCCCAACTGTGTAACAGCCAATAACAAGCCATTGGTAGCGATATCAAGGGAGTTTTAATTTGAAATCATTTAGATTTGTATCATTTCCGTCTTACAATTCTGTCCATAAAATCCGCCTAGGTGGGCTTAAAATAACTTTTTGGCTTAAATTCAGTTTTAGCTATGGTTTAATATCTTAACTGCCGGAATTCTTCTTTTCGAAATAATAAAAATCATGTATTTTTGTAATCCTAAATATTGCGAAACGATCAGTAACTACAAGCATCAAAAATACCGACCTTATGCTTGGTAATATGCGGTTTATTTATGCCAGTCGGTAGCTATTGACTTTCGACTACTTACTAAGAAAAGCGTTCGGAAAGATTTCTGCCTATTTGCAATGCGGGCGATAAGCACAGCCAAATTTATTTTGCGTGGGATTTCGACTGCTTGGGTACATTGTTTTATAAATCTTTTTTAAACATGTTTTTAAATCGATTCTGATAAGATATTTTACATGTAAACAGTTTTCTGAAAGCGAAGAGTTTTAAGTTTTAAGAAAACCTCAACACAACTAGTAATGTGTTGCAAAAATAGTTATCTCCCCTCTCCCATGAACAAATTTTACAATTGAAACGTCAACCACCCCTCCCCCAACAAATCGGTGTTTGTCAGATGACCCAAACAACAAGATCATCACAGAACCAAGTGCAACAACTCACGATGAATTTTTGCGCTCAAAGCTGAAATGGCTGATTCGTCTGCGGTAATTTCCACTGGTATAGAATCACCCACATCTAATGGAAGTGCTGAAAACTTGGAAGAAAAAGACGACTATCCAGTTGAAGTGAATTTACCACGAAAACCCAGTGTTCTTAAGAGAGACGGAAAACATGGCCCCAAACGGACACTGCAGAAATCAGTTTCCTTTAGCTCAAGACCAGAGGAAAAGAAGATTATAAACGGTATGTCATCTCAAATTTAGACTGTGAATTATGATCAGTAGCAGTGAATGAGGTATTGAAAACTGGTAAGATTGAACGTGAGTTTGTGTTAATTTTCTTTAGCTTCAGACTGTTTGACGTTTATGCGAAATGGATGTGAGTTGATGAAAATCCGATCGAACTCACGGCAGTACCAAAGATTTTTCTCGGTCGATGAAGATCTCACGGCACTTCGCTGGAAACCTTCTTCAAAGAAACCAGAAAAAGCTAAAAGTAAGTAGAGTTTAGGAGACGTTCTTGTGTCTGTTGTTCGATTGAATTCCTTATCAAGTTCGCAGATAGCACTTGTGTTGCATATATTATTTAGTTTCGCACCGGTTGTGTGAATTTTTAAGCGAAAACTGAAAATCTCACTTAAAATTTGCTTATGTTTATAAACAAGAACAGTCAGTGTTTTGAAAGAATTATATTCATTTCTTTGAGTGTATTGCTTTAAGTTATTATGTCATTTCAACGTGAAGTGTTCGCTTATAATTTTGAAAGCGGTATTTTTATGTAGGCAATGTGTATCTCGACTGGACATTTCCTTCTTATTGAAACCTGCAGCCATATGCCCAAGTTTATTCTCATAATTCATTCACAACAGAAACACAGCAGCATATCTCTTGATATGATCCGTGTATTGAGTGCAAAAAGCTCGTTTGTCTGCTTTCCCTCCCTACAAATAAAGACCTTGTCAATACAAGTAGGTTTCTAAATTGTTTTGCGAGCGGCACAAATTTGGTTTCAGTTCGGCAGTAAATTGCTTCTCGGGTAACTCTTTTAGCCAAGGTGAAATCGAATACATTCAGCCCTGGAAATAGATAATACTTCATTACTGAATATTTACGAGAAATTTTCCCATTCGTTATAGTAATACTTGCCGATCTTAATTGACAACTAATAGCCAGATGAAAAATTGGCATGCCAAGAAAAATGTGCATTTTGTTCGTTCTTTGTCATCTTGGTATGTTTGCAGATTTTCTTTCACTGGCTTTGTTTACATTTCTTGAACAAACAAATACATATGTAAGTTTGCTAGTGCATTAGTGTTATATCTAGCTTCATCCTCAAGGCTGTGAGTGAAAGTCATCAAGTTTACGGATCCCGGAGTCACCGTCTTGCCCTTGACAGATCGAGCTTCAATCTTTGAAACTCAAAACTAAAGGCTGAAGTTTTAGTACAAGAGAAATAATTCACGCATGAGTTTCCCCCCTTACAAGTTTTTTGTTCGTAACCGTACTAATCGATTAAGAAGCTCGACCAATAAACTATTCTATTCTTAAACGGCGGAAAAATTTGATTTTTTTTGCTTGCAATATATCGCCGAGTAAGACATGCAACAGAATTTGTTTTCGTGATGCGAACTTTAAGCAAATTTTTGAACAGCTGATTATTGTTTTTAATCTTATACTTAAATTAAAATGAAATTTTTTGGACATAAAGTTCTACGTCAAATAATTAAATATTGATAGATGTGTTTTTTTACTTATCTGTAAATTTTTACTTATCTGTAACCTAGTTTTTTGCTAGATTACCCGAACATGAACCTTAGATTTTTGTTGAATAATATAGTTCATTAGTTAGCATAAATTGGAGTGGAGATCTTTTAAGAATTTGGGCTTGATCGGCGGCCTCTTCTCAAGGCGTGATAATTGAAGCCTAATTTTTAAATTAAAAGATCCTGAGTTGTTCCCTTGAGTTTAAAAAGTGACCATATAAAAATCGTAGAGGTCTCTGGTTATGAAAAATCTGACAGAGTTTGGATTGTTTTTAATTTTATTTTTCTGCCAATTTTTATCTTTGCAAATTAAAAAAGATTAAGCATTCACAAACATTTTCAACTTAGTTTTAAGGCTTATTCCTTCTTTTCATTTTTTGTTTAAGAATTAGGGTAACAATCTTAGGACTGGTTGTAAATGGCCCAGAGGCTGGAATATGCATTTTTACACACTTCTGGCTGGCCAGATACCACAGTAGCTTTATTGATTTGATAGGGCAATCAGCTGAGCTGAAATTTTGTGCATTGGGTTACAAATGAAAATCCGTTTCAGGCATGCTGTATGATTTTTGTTTTTATATTTATTGACCCATTGGACTATAGTCAGTGAACAAGGAATTTTAATATTTAGTTCTGATTCATATCTTTAAGATTTGTTTATTTTATTTTTTATCATAAAAACAAAAGTAGTGGATTGCCTGGTGAATTGTTTATTTTTTCAAAATCTCATTCAAAACATAGCACAAGTTTTATTAAATTTTACAAAAATCCATTTCTGTGAAAAAATGCAGATACAATACCAGAAAATATTTTCCAAGTAAAAAGAGAAAGTTTTTAGTTAATACATCCCTTACTTGTTTTTGGTGTTTATTTGTCACCCACAAGGTTATTTTTTTTTTATTCTTAAAAAATATTTTGTAAATAATTGTTGCAGTACGGAAACATAATGTCCCATGTAGAACTTGTAAAAAGATCTTAAATAATTTTTTTATCATTATATGGAAAGAAGTTCCATTCTGTGAAGTTCATTTTTGCCAAAAATGTGATACACAGCTCAAATGATGCTACTGCTTTATGTTGTAAAATTTTGATTTCTCGGCCTATTGCTTTTATAGGAAGTTTTTGTCTTGGTTCTTATTCATTATATTTTTTTAAGAAAAACTTATTTTATATCATAACTGGTTTGAATATTGGAAATTATTTTTTTGTTTTTTGAGCTTCTTTAAGAGTATTTATCTTTTAGTGACAGCTAGTCCATTGGACAGAAATGAAAGGTCATATAAGATATATAAAGTCAGTTATATTAAGATATATCATATATCAGTCAGTTATATAGTTTTATATATCAGTCATTTATATAATTATATCAACAAACCAAAAGTTTAATATCTGCAAAAGTATGGGAGACAATCTGTTTTAATTTTTAATTGTAAATATGTTTATAATTTTGTTTTTCATTTTAATTTACAGTATATTGTTTATTTAATTAAGCTGGTCAGAAAATATTTTCAATACATTTGCCTGAGTTTTAAGCAATAAATGTAGAGGGCAAGGAAGAAAATGTTTTACTGTTTTATACTGGCTTACTTTCCCATTCTTGAAAATCTAAAATGTTGTTTTAAATGAAATGAGGTAAGATTTATGATATTCATGTTTTGGTCTTTCAAATTTCCTTATTTACTTTGTTTGTTGTTGCTTAATTATGAACTTGGAGTATTTTATTTTTGGTTTGACTTCAAAATTTCCAGTAAATGTAAAAATAAATATATTTAGTTTATTAATTTTTAATAGAGTGTTATCAGTCTGTTGAATCAAGCAAGAGCTTATGATTTATTTGTTCACCTAATTAAAGCTACATACAACTTCACTTTTGGCTGCATCGTCACTTTATATTCTTCAATACACGCTATATGTGTAGTAGAGTGTCATAAATGGCATGAAAATGTTTCTAGTTTTGGGTAAACTTATTAATAACCATTCTAAGGTGTTAATTATAAACTTTGGATAATGATGAGCTAGGATTATTGCATTCTTTGCTATTTATTGTCAACCGTTTTTAAGGGATGCATAGAAGAAAATATTATTTTAAATACTGGGCTAATATGGCATGGCAAAAACACCTGCAGTTTGGCTTTATCTGAAGGACTATCAACACCTTTAGCCAGGTGTCAGTATATAGGAAATGCTGTCATTTTGCTTCTGTTTAAAATAAAAAGTTACATTTTTTCATGTCAAAAATTAATAAGAAAAATTGGAATTTCCTTCAAAATCCTCTTTATATGACGTTTGCATTCTATTCTAAACTTAGTAAGTAAACCCCATATTTTTTTAAGATCTTCTTTTACTAGTTAATTTGTAGATTTTGTTCAAAACCAATTTGTTGCTGATTAGTTATTCAAGTCAGCTGCTATAGTTCTTATGATTAATAATTTAAAAGCCTTAGATATTAAAACCAACAGAAGAAATTCTAGAATAAGTCAACGTGACTGTTCTTGAGGGAAACTAGATATGAGTTTCTACAACAAGCAACACTTAGCTGTGATCAAGAAGGGACTAGGATATGAAGAGGCTGATTAATAGGCAGTAGAGCAAAAGTTCTTCTTTACAAATTGATTTCGATTTGAAGTAAGATTTACAGGGCAGTAGTTTCTGGAGCTCCAAGACGCACTCAAAATAGAATTAACACTTTAAAAGTGTTAATTCTATGTTGAATGCATCCAGAAACTAATGCCCTGTAAATCTTACTTCAAGTTAAAAATAATTATGGAGTAAATAATAAAATGTTAATTTTAAATAATAGTTAAGAATTTATTTAACTTCAAAATAATGATTAACATGATTAATTAATTGATTATATATTGATTTATGTTTTCAGGCTTCTTCTGTGCATACAAAAAAACATGAAGTATCACGAGGAGCACATTTTGTCTGTACATGAATATATAATTATTTAAAAAAGATGGCTAAAACATAATTTTAAGAAACTTTTATATTTACATATTATTTAACAACTATCCCCTGAAGGGGAGGTAAATAGCTGTGGATATATACCAAGATGCACAGCCTCGAGGAATATATCTAGAGCTAGACACCGACCCTGAGGGGGATAGTTGTTTTAGTATTTACCAGAAGATAGGGATAAAAGAGGACAAAAGAACAAAATTTAAGTTTTTTTCTATTTCTAGCATGCATGCTTTGTGTACATTTGAGTTTCATTTACATTCTTCAGGGTATTTTGAAGGACATAAATGTCGTGGATTTTAAGCAGATTTTGAAAGAAGACATTTTGTCCTAACCATTAAAACCAAAAAGCCAAATCTTGTTGTCCTCTTCGTGTTTTCTGGAATGGTTCTTCATTTAAAGCAATCATTTCCTCGTCTATAACTAAGGGGTAACACGATGCCATTTTGACTACCACCTCAAAATCAATTAATAGTCATGGACATTCTGAGTCAATCAGAGTGCGCAAAAATGGATATTGGTTGCTTTGGTAAATACTAATATAATATATATTGGTTTGTAATTGTTTTTACTTTAGTTGATGTCAACACAATTAAAGAGATTCGAGTTGGAAAGGCAACTGATGTGTTTCGAGAGATGGACAGGGATGACATTCAGGAAGACTGTGTGTTCTCAATCATTTATGGTGATGCGTTTGAGACACTGAACCTGGTGGCTTACTCTCCAGATGAAGCTAATATATGGGTGACTGGACTAAGGTGTCTAGTTGATGCAGACAAAGGTAGCGTACCAAATAACACAAGACTTGAACTTACCACCAGTCTTTGCAACTGATTAACTAAGAATTATTATATCTAACAAAACTGGAAACAATGTGATGAACTACTGAAGCTTATAGATCTGCATTCTTTGGCGAAAAATCAGAAAACAAGTGCAATTTTTCTTGCACACACAGGTACAGATGCAGATTTGACATGGATTGTATGCTTAAAAGATATATGGCTACTAAAACTTGAACTAGGAATTTACCAAATTTTTTCACCGGTAGCTAGCCTACTTAAAAAAAGTAAATTTCATGCCCTGACACAGCAATTTTTTCCAAGTATTTGAATAATATAGTATTCATGAATAGTAATGATTTATATGAAAATTTTAAAGTTGGCAACATGTTTCTGGTTGTGATTCAACATGGTGTCAGATGTGTTTGAAGGATAATGACCTGCCAGCTGGCTAGCTACTTGAAAAAAGTTAATTTCATGCCCTGACACACAGCAACTTTATTTCAGTTATTTGAATAATATTATAACATTTATAATTAGTAATAAACTAGCAGGTGAATAGCACTTTTTGCACACTCTGATTGGTTCATCAAACACCGAATATCCTGCGCTATTCACCTCAGTCACTCATCCAACATGGTGTCAGAAGTGTTTGAAGGATAATGACCTGTTGTATGTATTGCTTTACAGCACAAGATCCAGTTGAACAAAGACAGCAAATGCGGGACAGGTATCCTTTGATATTAAAAACAAGTGTCAATTCACTCGCTGTTTTGTAGCTATAGCTATGTTAAGGGTACAAACACCCTGGATTAAATCAGTTTAATGAGAGGACTTCACATTCCAAATTTAATGTGGACCATCATCCGGAAACGTTATTCTTGAGACCAGGGAATGTCTTCAATTAAAAATCTGCAAAAAGATAATAAGTCTATGTTTGTTTTAGTTTAGTCTTTATTACATCATTAGTGTTAAGATTATTGCAACAGTAGTATAAGTTGTATATATAATTCAATGCAGGACACTTCTCAGATCCTTAAAACAGGCAAAACTCTTTATTTAGGTTAAAAAATGTCTACAGTTCCTTTTCAAGGGTTTCTCACACTGGCCTTATTTTGAAACTTGTTGACTATCCTGTAGAACTGGGCCCAGTTCCTCAACCCCAATTAACTCAACCCAGGGTTAACTCTTAATATAACAAAACCTATTGGTTGTCATGGTAATTAACCCTGGATTAGCACTAATCGGGTTTTGAGGAAACCAGGTCCAGAAAAATAAATTACAGGAAACAGATGGGTGTATAATGTTGGGTGATGAGTGAAGAGATCTATCACCACATGATGACTGCCTCTTAAAATCCTATGAGAATCCTCTAAATATTGGGACATCTGATGATGGACCCTCTTGGAATCCTTTGAGATATCTGATAATGCACTTACTGAAAAACCTCTGAAAATCCTCTTACAATTGGGATATCTGATGATGCACCTTCTTGAAATCCTCTTACAATTGGGATATCTGATGATGCACTCTCTTGAAATTCTCTTCCAATTGGGATATCTGACGATGCACCCTCTGAAAAACCTCTGAAATTTCCTTGATATTGGGATATCTGGTGATGTATCCTCTTGAAATCCTCTTAGAATTGGGATATCTGGTGAAGCACCCTCTTGAAATCCTCTCAAAATTGGGATATCTGGTGATGCACCCTCTTGGAATCCTCTGAAAATCCTCTTAAAAGTGGGATATCTAGAGATGCACCCTCTTGATATCCTCTGAAAATCCTCTTAATATTGCAATATCTGGTGATGCACTCATTGAAAAACGTCTAAAATTCCTTTTAATATTGGGATATCTGGTGATGCACCCTCTTGAAATCCTCTTCCAATTGG
>JAOBRD020556140.1:29801-50104 GCA_027575215.2 Hydrozoanthus sils | reverse complement strand
AGAGTATAGAAACTATAGAGAGTACAGAGAGCATAGAGAATATAGAGACTATAGTCTCTAAAGTCTTTATACTCTCTATGCTCACAATACTCTCTATGCTCTCTATGCTCTCTATACTTCCTATAGTCTCTGTACTCTCTATGTTCTATATGTTCTCCATACTCTATAGTTTCTATACTCTCTATACTTTCTATGCTCTCTGTAGTTTCTATACTCTCTATAGTATCTATACTCTCTATAGTCTTTATAGTCTCTATACTCTCTATGCTCTTTATACTCTCTATAGTTTCTATACTTTCTATACTCTCTATGCTCTCTATACTTTCTATGCTCTCTATAGTCTCTATGCTCTCTATACTCTCTATGCTCTCTATACTCTCTATGCTCTCTGTACTCTCTATGCTCTCTATAGTCTCTATGCTCTCTATACTCTCTATGCTCTCTATAGTCTCTATGCTCTCTGTACTCTCTATGCTCTCTATAGTCTCTATACTCTCTATATGCTCTCTATGCTCTCTATATATGCTCTCTATACTCTCTACAGTTTCTATGCTCTCTAGCCACATTAATCTTGCTCTTTGAAAGACTAAAAGCGTTACTAACCTGGAACCTAAATTTCAGTTTTCAATCCAAGATCAATACTATCTACTGGGGTAAGGAGAAAATCAGGGCTCTGTTGTTCAAAAGCTGGTTTGCCCTAATCCAGGTTTATCTCTATCCAAGCCTCAAACAACTTGACCCAGGTCTAAAAACTCAAAAGCCTATAAATCATATAATAATCCAACCATTCCTATCCCCCCCTCCCTCCTTCTTTCTCTCTGTCTGATTCCAGAAACAGTTGTAGTTCATGTTGCATTCTCAGCGCCAGCAGACATGGGTTGTTGTGGAGCCTAGCTCTACCACAGTACAGCAAACTTGATTTGGTGCCGTTTAATCAGCAATTTACAGTACACACGGTGAAAACAACAAATTGATGTACAAATTCACAAATAGAACTAAGCCCTAATCTGCAAATTTACAAAATATCTCAAAAAATGAAATTTAAAAGGTAATAGACTTACCACAGGAGGCCCATACTCTGGTTTGTATCAGTAAAAATGGCATCAGTGAGTTATAAGAGAATATAAGGGAATTCTGTCGAAATTCGATACAGGCAGAATGTGTTGAAATAAAGAAATTTTACTTACACTGTTTGTTGTTTGTGTCTTTATTACTTTGTAGCCGCAGTTTCAGTGCATTTCGATAAGTTTTGCTCCTGGTTCCTTCCCGATGAAAAAGAAAGACAAGGATGGAAAAATCGAGCGGCCTGCCGAGCCAACCGCCTCTCAAATCGGTAGAATTTTTCCATCGTATTTGAATCTCCTCGCCTCCTGACTTCTCTTAGCCACGAACAGATACATATACTATAGAATGATGCAATAAAATTCAGCTGCAGAACCCCTCTTATGGCGAACAAAAAACAGCACAAATCCCCAGCAAGCCTCCATCATAAACTTGACCGAAGAGCTGGTAAAGCCAAAGACGGAGAAACCGTTACAGCTCGGAGGGCCTGGAAACGAGTACAAAAAATATCCCGTGGGGACAGTAAATGGCTGCCAAAAGAAAATATACCGTAGCCCAACGACAAAAATATAATACAGTCTGAACCTATTAGCCAGTTACTTACCAAGCTTTGAGTTTTGAATAAAAGGCAATAGATACATGTGCAGTTTTCTTCTGATTTGGTAAAATGTCATTAACGGACGAGGATTGACCATTGACATCGTTCCTCCTTTTCAAAGTCAATAACACAATATTCCTTGACATACGTATTCAGGACAATAAGTGTTGTACTACTTACAAATATTTACGAACATATACTCATAGATAAAAACAAATACAAGTAAAAAAGATAATAAAAAGAAAATATTCCAAAAGGTAATTTGAAAACTATTTCAACACGCACTGTTAACACAGGGGAAAAATCTGTTGAACGAAGGGGAAACCGTTCAAGTAATTTGAATTTGAATAAATTGCTATCTGATTGGTTGCTGGAATACAAAGGGATGATCATAAAAATCTCCCCTCTGAGTGGGTGAGAGAACAGTTTTTTTCAGCCAACTGCACCCCCACGGGATATTTTTGTACTTGTTTCCATGCCCTCAGTTTTTCCATCCTTGTCTTTCTTTTTCACCGGGAAGGAACCGGGAGCAAAACTTGTCAAAATGCGCTGAAATCGTGGCTACAAACTACATAAAGACACAAACAACACACAGGGTAAGTAAAATTTCTTTATTTCAACACTTTCTGCCTGTAACAAATTTCGATAGAATTCCCTTATATTCTCTTATAATTCACCCGACGCCATTTTTACTGATACTGCTTTCTCCAAGTCTCCAAATTCAGTGTACTCCGCAAACTCAATAGACTATAAACTTTTTACTCTGTTTCACTTCTCCTGACTTTCTGAACATGATGTGCTAGTATGACACTTAAAATGCCTTAACTAACTAAAGGCTTTTATGAACAATACACTGTCAATCATTTTACTATACAAAAGGAAAAGGTGTAAAGTAACCAAAATGTACAGTTTATTCAATTAATGGAAACAATGTTCACAAAAGGTTTTTATGATAAAGGAAATCTTAGTGCAGTGGGTGCACGAGTTCATGAGTAGTTCAGTTGGTTAGTTGGTGGCTGTCAGAGCTAGGATGCTGCAAGTTTGATCCTCAGTGACTTAAAGTCTGTTTTTACAATCTTGTGATATTTGTAGCTGTAATTTTTCGAACTTCCTAAAACAGATTAGTTACTGTTTACTAGCTTACCATACACACTGACTTATGTAGTGAAATTTTACTTTCAGAGAATCTTCGAAGGGAAGCTACTGTTGCTGCTACAAAAGTTACTTATCGCTTAATGGACACTTTAAATTCTGGGTGAGAGAGAAGTGGTGAATACCTAAATATAAAAAGACTTGCTAAATGAATAATCTCAGTTAGAAAGCTTCTTGATTAACATATTTTCTGGACTATCACCCGCACTGTAGATTAACATGCACCCCCAAATTTTTATGACTATAAGAAACAAAAGTCAACAGATAATCCCACTGGCATATAACCCGCACCCTTATTCACTCACTTCTTCCACATATATCATCACATTAAATGTTTAAATCTGGCTGAACATTTTTATTGAAAATATGTACTACAAGTGTTGTATTCATAGCCAGATCAACTTCAGAATCTAACAGATAATCTTCACTGGTAAATTACCCGCATCTTGTTCACAACAAGGTAAAGTTAACAGATAACCTGTGGGTTATAGTCTGGAAAATACAGTAGCTATTTTTAACATTTTCAGTGAGTACAATTTTATGCATTTCATTTATTTTGAAAGACATGTTTTTACACAGCAAGCTATAGGCAAGATTCAGCTGACATCGTTGTTTACATTCTGCTTCATTAGCATACAACTTAAGTCGTAGAAAGAACAAAGAGATAAACAACAACTGACTTTAAAACTCAAGAATGCTTATCAAAATTAACGAGTCACCGAACATTTGGTTCAGAATATATAAGTGTAGTTTCAAAGGAGAAATTACTCAAAAAATGTTATACAGCTGGAGGCAAAAACAATGATGAGCCATACATTCTTTGTAAAATTTCCAATTTTTAAAGTCATATCTTGGAAAGATTACTCGGCATATCAATCCCATATTTTTCAGTGAAAGTTTCTTTTGCAGAAACATTTCATTATTCAGAAGCTTTGTTTCTGTAGCCGAGTTTGAAAGAAGAGTGCATATGCTAACAAGGCAAAAAATGTAATAAACAAAACTCAACATTTGTAAAGCATGAAGTAAAGTTTGGATACTCTGAGAAGGAATATTTTGAATTTACATGACAATCAAATCCAACATCAAATACAACCTTCGACAAACTAGAAATAATCAGGACTGCTGATACACACTTTCTGCCAAGTGGTTGGTTTTTGTAAATGGTTCATGAGTTGTTTTACTGAGTAGAACAGTCACTGTCAGAATTCTACCCCCTAGTTATTATGGTTGCTCAGAGTTAAAGTTAGGCAAAGGATCTAGCATTAAAGTGTTTTATAGTTTCATTGTCGTTTGATTTTATATTCATTCTGAACTTTCCACCCTGAAAACTGTTCCATTTCTGGTAAGTTTTGAAAAAATTTGCAAGCATTGTCATCAGCAGCTGGCAATTATTTCAAACAACTTTTTTATTGTGCAATTTTTAACTAAATTCTGCAGAGTTGAAGAAGCATATATGAACCAAAGAAAACTGGAGACAGAGGCAAAGAAGCTGCAAGCCCATGCTGGTTGGTACATGAACATGTGTACTTGTAGGCCTATTTTTTTTATGCATAGAAACATAAAACAATTACAGTACTTTTAGTTAAATTGCCCTGTGTCAAGTATAAATTAAGTTTATAAGGTTGTTTATGTTTTTTTACGAAAACTTTGCACTTGTTCGGTCCTGCTAGATTGAGTACACATGTATGTATTAGCTCAAGTTGTCATAACAGTACTGATAACTAACAATTTTAAGAAAATTAATTAAAGTAATAATTTAAAAATTAAATTGGTTATAAAGTGAACTACAAAATTAGTGTACAATTTTTTACCCCAGCCAGTCTTGGAAACTAAATTTTACCATAACTGTTCAATAATAAGTCCTAGAAAAATTGCTTTGATTCCTGAAATGAGGGTAAGACTTTTAAGTTGGTCCAAGATGAAAACTTAATCAACTAATAACTTAGTTACGTAAAACCATTTAGAAACAAGAAACTGCTTTGAATTAATGTTTTTGTAGGTCGATTTGCCAAACAAACTGTCCAGTGGTTGCAGCTGGTTGAAAGCTTTAATCAAGCTCTGAAGGTTAGTTTCTGCCAAATAGACCATTTTTGTTATTATTTTCAATTTCATACCTATTGAAGCAGGAGTTTCGTTTCAGGCCGGACACTGGAGATGCAATGTCCGGTTGTTTGGTATGTAACGTCTGGTAGTTCACACACAAAAATTCTATTTTTTGAGACTGTGGGAAAACCATTGATTGTGATGACATGGACAGGCCTTGAACTCCCTAATTTTAGGGGCACGGCCATTTTGGCCTCAAGATTTTTGCCAAAAATAGAACACCAAGGCAGTTGTCAAAGTACTAAATTTTTTTCAGGGCACAAGGCAAAACCTTAGATAGTTAGTGGTAGTCATCTAAAAGTGTTTCAGTTTGTATTATGGTATTTTAGATGATACAAGATGGTGGTATTGATACATTAAGTACAAAACAGTAACTGATGATTATAACATGCTTGTTCATTAGTAACAAATCAAAACTGTTCAGTTTTGGGAAAAATGTTTCACTTCACTTTTTACACCATCAATGTGAATACAAGTTATTTATGTATGTTTCAACAACCAGCAACACTTCAGAGGTTGCATTTGCTGAAAGAGAAAGATCACAGCTGCTTCCAAGGTAGGTAGAAGTGTTCTGCAGTGGAGTGGCATCAGGGTTTCATACTGCAGAAGAATACCAGTGTGCAACAGCTGGGGCTGGGTCAAAATCCTCTGGGCTGGGCCCATCTGCACAGATCCTAAGAAGTGCTTCAACAGTTTCCAGGCTGGGATAGACTGAGTCGCCAATTTCCCAGAATCCTCTTGACTGTCGTTCCACATGGGCTGTGGCAACAGGCATAATTAGAATGATGTGCACTATATGGAGGACGTTTGGGAAGAGGTGCTTTTTCTGATTGAAAATCTTCTTCCACAGCCCATAGAAACTCTCCCCCTTACAATGATGTGATATATTATAGTGTTTCATTTGGACCCATTCCCTGTCAGTTGCACCAGTCTCACGTCCCTTGCTTTCAATAATGTTGACAAAATGCTTGGTGAGGACTCTAATTTCCTTAACACCATAGCTAGGCAGTTTATCGCTCTCAGTTGGAAGGTTTGCAGGGTTCAGCACTTCAGCTGCTAAAAGGACCTCATCGTCAGAAAAAGACAAATCTTGTTTCAGTGCATTTCAGGACTGACTGAAGTGTTGCCTTGAAAGTGGTATTGAATTGCAGGAAAACTTGTTCGGATGTTGAATTAGGGCAATTCCTCTGTACCTCAAGCACTTATTGTCGACATCACGTCTGATGTCAGCTATAGTGTTTCTTACGTAGTGGCCATGAGTACCTAGCTTCCCATGTAGTGCCTCCAAAGCTGCTTCAACATTCCCTCTTACAGCTGTAACAGCCATTTTATCAGCCTGAAGAGCATGTGAAAGAGCTGACAAATCTTCTAGAATATCTTGATAAGCAGCCATATGAAGAACAAACTTATGAGATCTGAGCTTCTTCAATAACCCTTTAATTTGGCAGCATCTCATGGACTCCGACAATGAAAAAAAACTACAATGAGGGACGGACGTGTATTCAAACCGTCCATAATTTTGCCCCTCTTTCTCCTAGCAACGTGCTGTTTGTCGAAACATACATAAGATAACTTGTATTCACATTGATGGTGTAAAAAGTGAAGTGAAAAGCTGGTTGTCGAAACATACATAAGATAACTTGTATTCACATTGATGGTGAATTGATGGTTTTGCATTTGACTTCTTGAGTCCAGGAACAGTTTCAGCAGATTCCCCCTCTAGATAATTAATATATGTTTTGTATATTAACCACAACGGCATTGTTCATTCACTGTAGGAACTGGGAGATGTTGAAAACTGGTCAAGAGTAATTGAATCTGATATGACTACCATTGCTAGTGCCTTGGAGTATGCATACAAAGGTAAAACTTTTAATACACTCAAACAACATGTGTACATTTGTACTGTTTGTGTACCAATTCTTTAGACTGATTTATCTGTGAAAGAAACAATTTCTACCCAAACTTGAAGTTGAGTGGCAGCATCTTTGTTGTAGCATGAAATGAATGCATTTTGTCAGAAGTGGCTCATTCAATCTGGCAAAGCAATAACTCTAAAAATAACAGAAAATAAGTTGGTTGCTACTAGGCAAGGGTACATTTCTTTAGGTCAGACAAAGCAGCTTTGATATGACATCAGAGGCTCTGTAAACACACTGTAATTCTGTTGGTAATTATGAGCCCTTATTGTGCTAGGTGATGGACCAACCCAATTACAGTCACTTGGCACATCAGAAGAACCCTAACAGAGGAACAAAGCTTGATGAAACAATGGAATCAAATTTCTCCAAGAAAATGAAGTCAATGGTGTTTCATTTAAATTGCACCCTTATTTCCAGTTTTTACAAGAAAAGGCAACACCTGTTATGCTAAGTGCATTCGAGGAAAACCAGCAGAGAAAGTGATCATAAATTGTTCCCATGGAAATAGCAATAAACTCCCACAGAGCTGCTTGTTTTCTAGGGCCACTGGACCCGAAATGAACAATGTTGTCCATCCCTTAATGAATTGAAGAACTTTTCTTGCTCAGTGGTTCTTTGAGTGCACTGATAAATCTTATTGTACATCTTTCTAAGAGCAATGTAATGTCTTTGGTATCTTTTGCCTCAGTTGGTTTTACCTGACTCAGACGCCATTTCTGGATTCAAAACTAGAATATGTAAATGTACAAGTAGGGAAAGACTGAGTGCATCATGCGTCCTTATCAGTACAATTAGAAATGACATTGCACCAACTTTTAAAAAAATCATGAAATATAAGTATATCAGTTTTGTATCAGGAAATGAGCGTTTAAGGGCTTGATGTCCCTTAGGATTAAATTTGGCTGTCAGTCAAAACGATTTAAAGAGCTTCATTCGCACAATCTTTGGTACATCTTTCACAGCTTTTCCATTTCTTCTTGCTTGACCTTTATGGAAGCAGCTGGTTGCTAGCCATCCAGAAAGTTTGACCATTATCGTGTTTTGGATGGGATATTATTCCAACACAGAGAACGAACACAGAGCTCTGGTTGTACTACTCCTTATAAAATAAAAACCATACTATGTTTAGTTCTGGTGGGTAGCAGGGGAGAAGGGGCCAGACTCCCAGAATTTTCAAAGAGAAATATAAGAAAATATAAAAGAATGGGTGCGGATGAATCTCCTCGATGATGTAGGAATTAAAACCGCCAGGGTGCACTAGTTTTCTTTAAAAATTAAAGTTAATGCTCTAATAAGCCAGGATGGGGTGCTTACCGTATTTATATTTTGACCTTCCAGACAGGGGCTTATTAGAGAGGAGAGGCTTATTTAACAACTGTGGTTAGCCAAAGACGCACAAAACATAAGTCCGGTTAACGAACACGTTTCAAAATAGCAACTAGTTCCTCTGGCGTTTTAATCAGCACTTTTCAAATACTTATAAAGATATAACTGTTGACAAAATGAATTTTTGATACAAGACGCCTTTTTTTAGCTTCATCGTCTTTACGCTGGAAGGGGGGGGGCCTTATTTAAAATTTGAAGCTCTAAACGGGGGTCTTATTAGAGGGGGGCTTATAGAGCGTTTACGGTATATAGAGTATACAATAATGCAGGTAACGCTAATCAAACGATGGTATCGTATCTGACTTTCGAATGATTGAAACGTTATGTTGGGAAAATTTCTCTATACCAAAGTTAAGACTTTTTCATAATATGGTCAGAGCAAAAGTTACAGATTTGTTGGAGGAATGTAAGAATTTACGAACGTTTCATGACAATCTCAGTTGGGGGCCATAAGTGCCGAGTTTGGGCAATTTCCGAAAATTGCGGGTTCATTTATGCCTTGAAAAACGAATTCACCCAAGTTGATAGTTGCTCCTTTGGCTGAATATATTTCTCTCGTACATTATTATTTGATTTTTTAATCTGTTACCTGATAATCCCCTAACGCGTGAAACTTTAAAGTTGTAGTATTTTAAAAAGCCTTTTATATTTTACATTTTACATTTTTCTCGTGCATTTGGCCAATCAGCGAACTTGACAGTTTTTTCTCCCGTCGTTCTTTGCAAGCGCATTTTTTCAGTAGTTAGCGGAGCAAGGCATCAACTACATAAATAAATACAATAAATAAAATACTAAATACAAGTGACAAACTCTTCGTTTTCACGTACTCTCTGGAGAAGCCAAAAACAAAAGGCGAAGCGGCCGTGTTGGTGCCCTAAACAAAAGAAATAAAAATTCTTTTGCTCAAGGGCACTAACATGGCCGCAATGACGTCAGGTAAATTGACGATAAGAAGACCAGAACGGGCGGTTCATTCGATTCTTCTACCAAGTTTTAAAGAAATACGTTACAATTCAAATTGAAGAAACGGTTTAATTAGAGAGTTTTTTTTTCTAACACAACTTTTAAAAATATTTATATTTAACTGAAAATCTCGGTTAAATAACACTATCCTTGCACTTCACTGTTCTGCCTCTTAGTTTCTTGCGACGTGAAAAAACGCAAGATAACATGAAAACTATATAAGAAAAAAGATCGAGTTTGCCGCATGCTCTCCAGTTCGTGTTGCAGTGTGTAACTGGAAAAAGCCTTTAGGCAATAAATAATTAAGAAAGTTTGGAGATAAAATCTGTTATTTTGGCCGCGAGCCGCACTCCTTTTCGTTTCAGTATTTCCTTTGACAGACAAGTGCGTAAAGGAAGGTGTGTTACAGGAGTCGATATGTTAGCGCTCTCTGTCGCACTACCGTAGCAAACTAGCGGGCAAGAGAACATTTGAATACCGCCTTTATCAAATTCATCAATCGAAGAAGCCAAGGGTGTCAAATCTACTGGTCTGAGCCAAGCTAAAGGCAGCTTACACTGCCCTGAATGTGCTTCTCCCACACACTGTCTTGTCGGGTCCCAGGACGCATTGTGAAGAACAAGGCCTGATAAGTAGACGCCTTGGTCTGGGGGTGAGCTGGGGATGAACTCCTTTTCCATCACCTACAGATTAAAAATGCATGTAAACTGGAGAAAAAAAGATTCTTCGAGTGTCTTCAAAACAAGGCATTCGTTGAGGCAATACCTGTTTTTCTGTAGTATATCGATAAGCAGAACATTGCTAAATTTTAATGTAAACAATACAGCTAAAGCTGCCATGATTCTTATAAGAGGACTTTTGTTGAATGATTGGTAATGAAACAATGAAGGCTTAAACTTTGGTGTTTAATGGGAAACTAAGGCAAAAAATCAATTGTTAAATATTTTAGAAATGGAAATATTAAAAAATGACTAACTTAAGGCGGGAGTACACCCAAGATTTTGTTTGGTAGTGGGGAAGTTGAAAAAGATATTTGAATGAGAAGAATATTGAGTAAAATCAGCAAACCGTCCCTCCTGTTGAGGGACTAGTACAGCCTTAGTTTGAGGACAGACATCAAATATTAACTTAAAAATTAGTTTTCAAACTTAAAACCTTAAAATATCCTTTCATACAGTAGTGGTAAAAAGAAACGCAAGTGAAGTTCGTTTCGTTTCGTTCTTCGTTTTATAAGAATTCCAGGAAAATTCTGTACCTTATATTCAGCGAAGTTGTAACAACTCCTATAAGTTTCGCTCGTAAGAGCATAACACGTGTCTCGTCGAAACTTCGCTTAACGCTAGCATTTATTTTTACCACTTTAATTTAAATAATGTTTCGTTTTAATTTCCCTCTGTTTGAAACAGAATCAACAAAACCTTATGGTTCTGGAGTAATAAGTTATTCTATTCATATGTTATATGAAACAATTTTATACATGAATAGTCCGTCTACTTTGTGTCATGTCTCTTTGGAGGTTGAGTGACAACTGAAGGTGACAAGCGCCTGGTCCCAGTTTAAGTCGGCTAATGGCTTCTTGTACGACGGCTCAGAAACGCCTGTCAGCGGCTGTTTATGACAGTGGTGGGGATCATAGGGATAATTAGGCAAGGCACATTCGGCAGGCTAAAGCGAACCTTAAGAGATGAACTTTATCCATCGTTTTGAATAAAAGACACAAGCCTTCTGAAACTTTGGCGAGTTGTATACAGAAAAGTTAAAATATTGTAAACATTTCCCCCACACTAACGCATAACCTTCGCTGACACAGTTTTGGCGCCTACGATGTCTTACAAGAAATTCGTGGACCCAGCATTTCATGCCAACCGACAAAAAAGTAAAAAGGAACTTAATAACCACAATTAACATAGTTTCTATTTTCGAATTAGCCACAATTGTTTTTTGATTCAGTTCTCCTTTAATGGTCGTTGGCGAAATACACCTGTGAAGTGCCGACAAAAGATGGAAGAAACACTAACACTTATCAAACCTCCATCTTGGCTTAAAGAAAGATTATTTCGATTTTCGCCGCTGCTTTCATAGCAGTGTAAACAATAAATTCAAGTGATTTTTAGTTAAAATCGGTGATGTTTCATACAGAAGGGGAGTAAAGGGACTTGTGATTAAAACTAGTTCGAAGAGTCAAATCTCTTCTTCTCACATGTTTTATACTTTAACGTTAAAAACATTGTTTCTCTTGAGCTCTTCACATGATATTTAAAAACAAATTTTGAATACATATCTATAAATGAATTAAAAAATACATAAAATTTTATTCATTCTATTTTTCCATGATTATTTTTTCTCCCATTATTTCTTTATTCATATAGAATTATAAGTAGTACACAACCCAACGAGCGGCAACGCTTCTAATCCTATCTCTGTGTAAATAAAGTTTATCATTGTTTTTCATTAATAATACCTGTACTGTGAATTGCAAAGTGTGGACAGCCTTCATGGTCCAGTTGGCGTGGTCGAGCAAGAGACTGGAGAAGAATGCTTGCTTATGAACAAAAGCCGCCAGAGTGTAGGAGTGCGGCTGAAGGGGGCTGGGGAGAGCGTATTGGGTCACTGCACGTAACTGGTTGTGTAGTTCTTTGAGCCAATCAGCGAGAGATATGTCATCTGTTCCTGGTCACATTGGGGTTAAAATCAGAGTGAGAAAAAGATGAAGAGGGGAAGGCTAGTTCAGTCAATTAGACAAACTATCAAAGCAACAACTTTCGTGTAGCAACATATTTTAAAATTTAAAAAAAATTACAAAACATTGAAACAACTCAAAAGGCAAACTGAACCAATTTACTGTAAACCCCCGTGTAAAACTTATGGATTTGAGAACCTTCTGGCTGAAATTAATATCCCAAAACTTTAGAACCTGTTTTGCCAAGAAAATTTAAGCAGATTCTTATATGTAGGGTTGCATTACACTCTGATGTAGATTGCAAAAATCCTATTACCCCCAAATCACACACATGTATAAACTTAAACTGTAATTGCAAAACAAATAAAAATCCTCTCTTCGAAGAGACGATCTCATAGTGTATAAGAAGAATGTGTTCTTGTTCAAGAAGTTCACTTCGTATTCATTGTTCAATATAGATGTTAATAAAAAGCTTGAAACGAAGGACCAAAAATTTAATTTTTTACTTTTTTATGGTAACCAACAACCATGTCTCCTTCATGAAAATTAAGAATCAACTTAGCCTAAACTGCTAACTATAACTACCCCCAAATAGAAGAACCTGTTTTGCCAAAGCTTGAAAAATGTAGGTACTTACAGGCGGGTTTTTACTGTATCTGAAATTTTGCGGAATCTTGGTACCAAAATACGAGTTCAGGCTTTAGAAACGAGAGATAGCGTGAAAATTTCATGAGGATGGAATAAACATGTTAGAACATGGGAAATAAACACGTACCTTGAGTCAGTTGGGTCCACAAAGCAGGTACACTAAAACGTCCCAATGAAATAGCAATGTTAAACAATTTTGGGGTAAATGCAACTAGTCCTCTGAACGCCTTGAGTAACAAGTCAAGATCAGTAAGGACTGAATCGAGTGCCGCCCTGTAAAACTTCACTTCGTTCGCCAAAAACGTAGTCAAAGCGGTAGGCGACTCAACCACCGCGGGCATCTGGCAATTATCGGCCAGCGCCTTTAGCTGATTAACGACTTCCTCTACAACATCCATTAACTCTCCTTCCAGTGAGGGGGTTGGTTGCACAACACCTCCTCTGCGTTGTAAATCATTGGCAAAACACCTAAAAGATACAGACCCTCGTTACCATGAGAGACAATAAATAAGGGGCATACTTAAATTACGAAAATATTCGGACGATTAAATTTTCGAACAATCGTTTAATAGTCCGAAAAATTTAATTTCCGAACATTTTTAAACTGTCCGAAAGTTTTGAAATTCACTTAATTTGGAATAATGACTCAATATTGCAAGTCTGGAAGCTTGGTGTGGTTAGGAACCCGTATTACTAGTTTCAAAGTACACCGGGTACATCTTCTTCCTACAGAATGCCTCTGTTTGGTTTATCTCATATTTGAATCAAACTGTTTCATTACTTTGGCGTGTTCGGCGTTTCGTAGTTCCCAACGATTAATTCGGGAAGAAGCAAGAGGTACCGCTTTCTTCTAGTCCTCGATGGCGACTCAAGAATAGCTTCTTATTAATTCAGTATTAAGATTCGTCGGGTGTCTGAGATTTATGGGTAGAATGTTCGAAAGCTTTTGGTCCGACATCAAATGTCCAAAAGTTAATGGCCCGAATTTGAAATATACGTTGCATTTCCCTTTCTCGCCAAATGTATATATTTATTTTAAAGGTCTGGATGTTCTCGTAATTAAAGTAACCGTTTCGTCTTATTGCACAAAAACTACCAACCAAGTCTTACCGGCTGCAGCGTAGTATAACGGCTGCGACCGAGCAGCTACATCGCGCGTCGGTGCGTTTAGGGTCGGATAACTGACGAGTTGATTGTCTTAAAGCTATGCTTTACTCCTATACAAGAGTGACCAACGATGTTTTTGTAAATTTTCATCAACTTGTGTCAATGGTAGACTTTGTAATTCATCTTCCCGAGTTTAAAGTTAATGATTTTTTAAATAACCCAACCTCTCAAACAAGCCCACCGTCTGGAAGGTCGAAAGAAAACAAATAAGCCCTCCCCTAGGGTGTCTATTAGCGTGTTTACGGTAAATGTATAAAACAAAAATTCACCTGCTTAGTCTAAGCTGGTTCCTATTGGTAGCGTCATCGCCAACACCCAGAAAGTCAATGGGAATGTCTACAACTTTGTCCAAATACGTCTCGACAGGCTCATCTTCTTCCTGAGGTCTTTCCACGAGGCGCTGGAAAAAAGAAAGGTGCGAAAAGATTTGTTAATTTCCAGAGACACTAAATCTACAGAGAGGTAGCTTTTCACTTATCCTGAAGGTTGGCTTTCTTTTTCCTAGTTTAAAACTTGCTCATTTTAAAAACATTTATAACCAAAAACATTGCGTAAATGAGAATTAATCCAATTGGTTAAGGAATATGTTGTTCCATTGGAGTATAAAAGCACCGAGTTTGTAAACTGTACATTAAAGAAGTCTTGCAGAATTGAAACGCAGAAACGTTGATGCACAAGAGAAGTAAATCGTTTGTTGTCAGAAAACGCCCGCACAAAAGAACAAGTTTTTGGGGTTTAGGCTGATATTTTTCTTATTTATCGGGTGTTTTGTGCAAAATCTGCCTGAAAGTGTTCTTTAAGGTGTTCTTAAAATTGCTTCTATAAATTAAAGTTAAAGAAGCCAGAAGGTAACATTTATTTGGTTACATAATTCTATATAGCAAAGTCCTAAAACAGTATACCCTGAAAATTCCTGCAACTACAGTGAAACAATCTGTGCTATGGTCCTTGAAGGTTTTTGAAAATAAACAGTATCTAATTTGGTAACTCATGCCATCCAGCTTTTTATACAAGAACAATTTTCATTTTTCAAACCGAATATGTTCTTGTGTCTATGATATTTTTTAAACCAAGTTTCAGCCTGAGTGTTCTTAATCCACTTGTTCTTTTTTGCGGGTGTTTACTTTATCGTTTATAGTTCCTCAACGTCTAGCTACACAAACATTAAAATCCAAGTGAATCGATAGGTTGGTCGTTTTCGTGAAACCAGGATTGATTTAAATTTCTTGTCCCAAATCTCATGGTATTACACAGGGCTGGTACAGTTTAGTGTTCTAACAAATATCTTACCTGAATAATTCGATCGCAGATTGCAGAAAGACTCAAAGAGCTCACTACTTCCCAGTCCCTTTCATTGTCAACGTGACCACCGAATACAGTATCGCAGAGCATGTATCGTAAAACGGTGGCCTGGTGCGAGTTGATTGGTGTTTGGTATGGCGAGACTTGTGACAAGAAACACAAATCGTCTGACGCGATTATAAGATCTTCTTGTGACCTGCCATGCATTGAGCAACGAGAGTTTAAACAAGGCTTCAGGAAGTTTTATTACCTTTACCAGCATTTTGCTAAACAATATTAGCAATAAGATACTTTCACAACCATGGGCAGTGTGTATATCCCGCTGTTTTGGCAGACCACGGCTCTTTTAAATATGACCAAATCCTGTGGCCCTAACACAAATTTGGAAATAAACACTGCGAACTATTATGAAAATACCTTCAAAAGGAGAAAAAAGGAGATTATATCCTAGATAAGAGTTGTGGCTCGCCAAAACGGTGTTTATCACACCGCTGTCTATCAATTTTAACACAAGGTAAAGAATCAAAAAGAGCGAGAAAGATCTAGGGAAAACTTTGTTCTCAGTTGTGTAACTAAACGTATGACGTGAAAATACAAAGGTTTCTAAGATTAAGACTAAATCTGTAAACAAGAAAAAAGTGGAAACTAGAGCTACGGACGAATTCTGACGTTAGGGTATAAAATTCAAGTGTTTCGAAATTTTAACTCACTTTTTTCCATTTTTACAAAACTATATTGAGAAGTGCTTGTGACCAAGATGGGTACTCTTCGGCTGAGAAGCAGTACTTAATACTCATGCATGACGGACTATTTGAAAACACTTTTAAATACAATATTCCATCGATATAAGATTTGATAAAACGAAACTTTACCAAAAGAACATCGACATGCATGATAGAACTTAAAAAAACACAGTAAAAAGAAAAAGAAAAAGAAAATTAATGGCGTTTGTACACATGGTTCGTACTGATTGATGAAAAAAAAATTCCAGTTCTCCACGGTAGCAAAATAATTTTTCCAAGATCCAACTCCTAATTCTCTCTCGGAGATAAAACAAAACAATATCAACTTTAACTTTACCACAACGGCAAAGACTGATATATTAATCAGTTGTCCCATTCTGAAACATTTTAAAACATGAAGCATGAAGACCTTTGTATACACAAAAACTGACCCAAGGAAAAAAACTTCCTGAAAAGTCTACATACAAAATGTGCGATTGTGAGTAAGACGCTTAAGAAGGTTTTGGTTTGCTTGTTATAGAATTTAAATATTTAATTCCAGGAGTATTTAAGCAGTAGAGGGAAATTAACCGTTTTTCCAAGAGTATTTCAGGAGTAAAGGAAAATTAACTTTTTTCTAGGAGTTTTCCAGCGCCCTCGAAGGAAATTTCCGAGTTCAAGGAGTTTTCTAGGAATTTCAGGAGTAAGGCGAACCATGTGCATGGTACTCACCATTGGTACGGCAGGCGGAACCCCTGTCCACCGAGATTGCGCCTGCAGTGCAACAGAGAATGGAGCAGCGCTAGGGAGTAAATGGTTGGCAAGGGAACTGGACTCTGAAATGAGAAAACACAACATGAGAAACTGTTACAAATTAACTTTGTGCACCAAATTTTTTACTCGTTGTTTAATTCAGATTTTGGTTCACGGCGACTAGTTGACGTGGAATCGGGTTTAACCTAATATAACTTATGCATAACACGAGACTAAAGCAGGAAAGTTTTGCACCAATAATTGGCAAAAGAAGTCCACCAATTACACCCTGTTTGGACTACTCCGCATCACGAGCGTGACCTGCATCAGGTCTTGTTTCTCTGTTTTTCAAGTTCTAAAGGAGAGTAACATCCATACAAAAGGCATAACTTTCATCAACGCCCACTTAAGTCTCCATAAACAAACAAAGGGCTAGACGAAGAGTAGACTATCAACAAAAAATCATCTACAAGACACTAAGTATAACCACGAACCTGGATTGTAAGGTTGTTCGTGTCGACAACAGAAAATCCCTTCGTGGCTGCAATTGAAGTAATAGCGACCTCACAACTGTCTTTTAGTACTTCCTTAAAGCTACCCTTTGCTTCACAGGCTAGTTTGAGCCCATGCTGGATCAGTATAGCAGGTAGTGGTCGCCCAACGTCCGTCCTAGTGACAAGCCAAAGGCGGAAGTTTGTATGTAACTCAGCGTGGAACTTGGAGGTTTGGCTGTGGCGTGACTGATTCACCTTGCTTGCTCGTTCCTCATCAGTCAGGATATTATCTTCATCTACAACAGATTCTTCAAGGGCGATCAAGTTCTAGATATAAAAAAAATTAGCGTGATAAAAAGTTTGAATAGAAACTAAATATAGCTTAACCCAGATGGTCTTTACTTTGTTTATCGATGTATATTTCAATTGATCTATGCATTGAGCAGAAAGCGAAAGACGTTCCGATCGAAGATCTTATAACATAAAATTAGACGTAGTCACACAGAGTTCAGAGCAAAAATGATCAGAAATAGTCACACAAAGTTTAGAACACTAGATCAGAAATAGTAAGAGCAAAATAGCAAGAGAGCATAACACAAAATCAGAAATTGTCACACATAGTCTAAAAGTCATGATCAGAAATAATCACATACAGATCAGAAATAGTCACGAAGAGCTGTGTGCACGGCATAAATAAAAGTGTTCCAAGGGAGTAAAAAACCATGAAGTATAACATCATGCATCTCTTCTAACTCTCACTTGTAATTGTTCCAAGAAGGCCTGACTCCATTCAGTGGCCAAGTGACAGTTAATCAGTAGGACCCAGCGTCCTTCGTTCATTGCTCGTTGGACAGCAGTTAGCGCCTTCTCCATCTGTTGCTCGTTGCCCAATGCCAGAATGTCCAAGTGTTTCGTTAAACCCTTCCTCTTGGCTAGAGATATCACCTCAGTTTTGGCATCTAAACAGCAACAACACATATTGACCGATTTTTATGGAAAAGTAACTTGGATTTAGATCTTAAGAAGGGTGAAACACTTTGTCATTCAAATTTAATCATACAAACTTTGCAAACTTTCCATGAAACAATATGACACCTTAAACAGTTGTACTAAAACTATACTGGTTGTTACTTTAGACAAAGAAAATGCTGTCGAGCTATAAACCTGTTATTAACGAGAATGTATTTGACACGGAAATAAGATGTATATTTTCAAACTTTGCTGGACAACAACTAACTAAACCATGGATGCAACCAGCTACGTAACACATATATTCGTTACGCTTTAACAATTTCCCCAGGATTACGTAGCAACATTCACCCATTCTACACAATCATTGCAAACAATAACTCAAAAAAAAGCCTAGAAGTTTTTAACTACCTGCAATCCAGTTTCAAAAGAGTCTATCTCTAAGTATGGTCTTGACAACCTGTTTGCCCCTTTTCAAAAGCAACAAGGAAGCATATTGTGTTACCTACCTATAACCTTCGTCACTCTTCCCTCGTTTATCATACTTTCTGTTGGTAGCATGAAGATGACCGGTGTCGTGTTCCTAGTGCTACAGAGAACCTGGTCAATATCGTATGATAACGCCTGGCTCACGCTCGCACCTAACTGGTACAACACCAGGTCTTGAGCAATACGATGAAACTGAAAGGGAAAAGTTTGCATAAGATTGTATTTGCTTACATATTGAACTAGGTTTTACATTTAAGTAATTTGATCAGAAGAAGAGATATAATAAGAAAGTCATCCAACAATAATTCACCACTCCGATTCAATTAGACTGACGAGAAAAACAGAAAAGAAATGCATGGTGGAAGTAAACACGGTATTTCAGGTTAGGAATCAGGATGGTGATGACGTTAAAGGTGATGATAATGATAATGATAATTATAATGTTTGAAATTATGCGATCTGATTGAAGAATTGTTCTTGCTGTAATAAGCTTCTTTTTCTCTGAAGAAAAAACTTCTGAATCCCTGACGGGAATCGAACCCATGACCCTCTGATTACCAGTCAGATGTTCTACCCACTGAGCTACAGAGACTCGCATCATCTACTAATTAACCATATGGATATATTGAGCCTGGCAGTTAGCAGGACACACACCCGCTGTTCCATCTACAGGAACCGAGTTAGGTGACCTAATCTCATGTGAGTCTCTGTAGCTCAGTGGGCCATGGGTAGAGCGTCTGAACGGTAATCAGAGGGTTGCGGGTTCGGTTCCAGTTGGGGACTCAAGAGTTTTTCTTCTAAGACAAAGAAGCCTGTGACAAGAACAATTCTTTCACAATGTTTGAATTACTTGTCAAGAAAGCTTGCTAAATTTACGACAACTTAATGTACTTTGTTGTTAGTGTTTAGGAAAATCAATCTTTAGGAACCCACTTATCTATTCAAAACGTGATGACAAACGCTTGATGGGCGAAACGGATTTTTAACTAAGCTAAAGTGGTATCCATAAAACCTAAATTAAACTGACCTGATTTTCTTGAAATGTTTTCCAGAGCAGCGCTTTCTGGAAGACAGTCAGTGGTGTCTCGATACGAGAATCACACGGCGCACGTCCCAACAACACTGGAGGAAGCTAAAAAATAACACCGTCAGTTTTGTAACTGCAACCGAACAATCTGTCCTTGCGTAATGATACTATAATCTGATTATATTCATGAATACCTAAAAAAAATAAGAAATTAGGCAGGAAAGAAATAAAAGATCCATCTTAACGATACTGAAAACAAAGCACGGACAAACATCGGGAAGAAAATTCACCGAACTGATTAAAATACGGCAAGGAATTTACACCATGGAATATCATTAAAGCGGGAAAAATAACGATCGCTACTACCATCATTAATATTTTTGCTTATTTCTGCCCTTCTCAGCTCTTTTTTATCTCTTCGATGACCCATCCCAAGAGGGTGTGGCAACCCTTTGGCAGATGAGAATATGTTGATTTACACGACACAAATCTTTTGGTTGAGGCAAGTAAGATGTCGCAGTTTACAAGGGGGATAGCTAAAGGTTAACACCAGAGAAAGGTTAGAAAACGGTTGATTCTGTTATTTCGAACTCGGTTATTTCGAACACCCGTTATTTCGAACTATTTTCTCTTTCCCTTGGGACTTCAAAATACAGTCAAATCCCGATAACTCGAACCCTTTTTAACAGGAAATCCCCGCTAATTCGAAGCAAAATTGATTTTTCCCTTAAATTTTGACTCAAAACCCCGACAACTCGAAAAAACGTATGGACCTATTTCAAAAATAGCGGCGGTTTTGATATTCTATTGTGTTAATTCAAATTAGCCTTTCAAGCCTCGTTCTTGAGCTAAACTTTCAAAAGAAT
>JAOBRD020556140.1:7034-29701 GCA_027575215.2 Hydrozoanthus sils | reverse complement strand
TTTTAAATAGGTTTATAAAGAAACTCAACAAAATGTTGTACGTTAAAGTATTCCTGCCACTGTTTTGGATTGCTGAGAATGTTATCTTTGACTTCTGAAAAGACAGACAGCATCTGCAAGTCGTCCAAGTCCTGCCAAGCCTGTAACACAAACGAACAAACCAGTGTCAACGTGACCAATCTGAGAAAGATGGCGGCTGTTCACTGTACCATAATGCATTGCAAGCCTTACACCTTTAAAGAAGCTCAGGGAAGGTAGCAGTTAGTAAAACTCTTCCTTGTACTAACAACACTGTATGTGCCAAATTTGAGGTTTACAGGCTCTCACTCTCTGCGTTTTTATGGGAAATGTTTAGACGTTTATGAGCTAGGGATTATGGGTAGGTACACATGTCGCCATCTTCTGCGTAATCGATGATTACAGAACACCTTCACGCTTCACTACCCTCGAGTAACTTTTCGCAACGGTGTTTTGTACCACTGCAAATGGACACAACAAAGGTTAACAGACTAACATCCAGGAAACGATGTGTTATGTTGATTCGATTTGTTGCAAGTTGGCGAGAGACGAAGCAAAAATACTCGTGTATTCCTAGCCCCTACTCCTGTGTTTTTATAGAGAGTAGAGGAACTATCAGAAAGTAACAGAAAAGATGAAATCGCTTCAACTGAACACCAATATATCTTATAATAAATAGGTTTGATAAATAAAGTAGGTTTGAAGCGCTGAAAAATCACGGGAAATCGTTAAAATAAAAAGCCGTAAAGAATTAAAACAAACTTATTGTACCTAGTACAATTTCTTTCAAGTTCCTAAACCACACAATATACCATGTCTCTCAAACGTCTCTCCAAACTTAATGTATCCAGTACAGTTTCTTTCAAGTTCCTAAACCACTCATTACAGCATGTCTCTCCAACGTACCAAGTTTTTCGTAACTTCGATAAAATAAAGGAATGTTACAAGACTTGAATTTTGCAAATCGGTAGAAAACTTAAGAAAATGAAACTGATTTTTGTCATATTTATCAAATGCCAATAAGCACCAATACACATTAAGTTACCCTTTTATGAACGTCTATGGATTTTGTTAAAATTGTAAAACGCAAGAGGTAATATTTTCAAGTACCAAACTAGCTTCCCTGGCGTCCCTCACCTTATCTGATACCCAATCAAGTTTGGAGTTCGTTTCTTCAGTTTTTGTTCGAAAAGCCTGAAAGGGACTGGTTCGGTGAATAAACAGCTGCCACTCTTCGACCGTCATCAGGCCCTCCGCCATCATTTTCTCCATGGCAACCAAAAATGGAAACAACTTACTGTCTCCTATCCAGACAGACAAAAATACTTTTAGATTCGGTAAAAGTAAAAGGTACGTCAAAATATGCCGTTATTTCTTGTAAAGATTGTTGTAATTTTATAAAATGTTCGGTTACTGATATCTTGATCTTCCATTTGCTTTCTACCTTTAAAAGAACCAAAGTCAGTGTTGCCGTACTGGTTCAGCCAACGTTAAACAAACTTTTAGCTGTCGCAACACGTTCCGTGGGATCACGTCATAGCTTTCCTTTCACTCTTTTTTGCTGGAAAAGTTCTTTTTTATTGTGACGTCCAAAATAAGACAGAAATTCCCTTGAACAACAATCAAATTTTTCTCTAAAACCTTATACCTCAAAGTCACAAAGTTAAAGCAAACAAAAGATCATGTTCAACGACCTTGAAGATCATGCGAGTCTTAATATACAAAGTTTCTATAAACGAAGCTGCTGAACGTGTGACTTGGCAACAAAAACTCTTACCCATAAACAAGTTCCACGAGATCCTCGAGTAAATCTTCTTTGTCAGAGCATCAACAAGTTCTGCGGCTCTTGCTGCTGGCGAACCGCTCAGCTTCTTGCCACTTCCTCTATCAGCGATGGTGTCATGACATAGTTGAAGGAAAGTCTCAAGGCGGAAGTAGTAATAGGGGTGCAGTCTATAAAGCTCTGACATGACGGAGAAGAGCATTGCTCCGTGTTCAGCAACTGGAAGGTAGTCAGTTCTTTTGGCAAGTAGCTGTTGATGCATTAACTGCAGAAATACCAAGTTAATGGGTTTAGCAGCGGACACACAAGTATTTATGCGACCGAATTATCTATAGTTGCGAAATAAGGACCGGATAGTCACCGCGTATAAAAGTAAAGAAACAAACAGATAGATGAATTTGTAAAAACAAATAATCAAGACGTAAAAGCTTACAATGATAAGCTAGAGGTCAACAAACTAAAATTTCTGTCAATAAAAAGGAGCACAACTGCAAAATATTTCCTCCAATGTGCTAACCAGGTTACTCACCTCGGATTCATTTTGCCTCTGTTCAGCCATCGCCAAGATCTGTTTACTCTGGTTTACATTCTGCAGCATGGCTGTGTCCTTAAGCAAGGGACAGCCAAGGCTCAAAGTCTTCTCCAGAATAAACTCCTGTCAAATAAGAAACAAAAAATGTCAATCTTATGAAGTACAAAGCAACGATAAAATCATAATAAGGGACTGGCAAGCCCGACGTAAAAGTAAGCAAAGTCGAGCTATCGGGACCATCGGCTTTTTCGTGCTTACTTAGAAAGGCTAACTGTGTAGAGCAACTTTTCATTCATAAGGGCCCTGAAACTTATACTATTTACATACTTTTAACGGCAAAATGGGTTCTCTGCAAAAGTTAATATTCATAGGCCACATTGGCCCTTAATGCGTATAACACCAAAGGTTTTTCAAGAAGCAAATTAACTCTGTAACAGGGTAATTTCCAAGGACTATTAGCATCCACGCGGACTCTGAAACATGTAATACTTAAGGAATTTCTAAGGCCATCATATATTATTCAAGGACTTTCGGAGGTCATGAGGACCCTGTATAAACGTCTCATTCAACAACTTTCAAGGGGACACATGAACTCTGTAAACATGCAATATCGAAGGAGGGGGTGGGGGGGGAGAGTAAAAGGGAGTACAGCATCCGCCGATCCGCGTAATTTCCGTGCGCCCAAATCCGTCAATCCGTCCATCGAGATTTCCTCAGCTGGGCTAGAATTAGAGAGCTTCAGATTCGACAACGAGTACGACTACGAGTATGAGTTTCTTCCCATTCATAATGCTGCGCGTGCCAGAAGTTGCGAAGAAATAACGACATCTCGTTGTGGTACCAAAACTCGTCGTCGTCGTCGTCTTGTTTACAACGAGATTTGCAAAAAAAAATGGCGCGTGGACTACGAGATTTTGGCAACGTAACGAGATGGCGTGATTTCTTCGCAATTCCGGCACGCGCAGTATGATGAATGGGAAAAACACGTACTCGTACCCGTACTCGTTGTCGAATCTGAAGCTCTCTATTATGTCTGTAAGCACAACTTTTTTTGCAAAAATCCGATTTTATCAGATTTATTAGATTACCTGAAATTATTGTTGAAACACGCAATCCGAAAGAAATTTTTTGCCAAATCCGCCGATACACGGAGGCTTTCAACCCTCCCCTTTAAAGTGCATATGAAGTAAAAAATTGTATCATTTCAGTCGATGGGCCTTGCCAAATGAGGAATAGCGGTGAAAAAAAATTGTCAAAACCTTCATGATTCTTAAGATATTAACAGTAAAAAATTTAACCAATGACGTCACGAGTGGTTCCGGAAAATTTGCATCTTTTAAAATCTGCTGCCAATCCATAACCTTGGATGAATTTGAGCCAAACTTAGACTGATGATCTTTTACCTCGAGATACAGCAGCAGCCCGACTTTGGCTTAAATACATCCAAAAATTAAGGAACGGCAGGAGGTTTAAAAAAATACAAATTTGTCGGACTTACTCGTGACATTTCAGTTGAAAACTTTAAAGATTTTAATCTAAATTTAGATATCAAAATATCTCAAGAAACATGAAAGATTTTGACAAATTTTTTTCACCAGCATTCCTCACTGAAGTATCAAAATGTTTCACTTCATATGCACTTTAGAGACTTTAATTGCCTACAAGGATCCTGTGTGCATTACCTTTGCCTGAATCACCTGTTGCTTATGCAGCGACACGTCCCCTTCAAGAGATCGTTCCTGTCCATCGTACTCTGGTCTCTCCAATGCAAGTGTATCCATCAGCAACAAATCCCGCACCCCTTCGTGACTTACAGACATGTTTATTAGACTTGTTCTGGACAGGGGTAGTTGAAAAATACCTTCTCCAGCTACAGACAAGGGCATAGAAGAGCTCAAGTATAAACGAAAGGATGGGTTGTACTGAACTTGTTTTCTACCAACGGAAATGTGGAGACTTCCCTCGCCATCGGTGACAGTCTCACGGGCAAGCAGGAGGTCCAAACTGTCGCTCAAACGACACCTCTCGACGTTCGTTACAAGGACAACCACACCTTCCATCACGGCTGATCGCAGTTTTCCAACTAGCGCAAGAGATAAAGTTTGACAAAAATAAGTTAGACAATCAGGAATTTCTCCAGCGTAATCACTTGACCTTTAGCAGTGATATAGGATTCAACAGAGAAGGTATTCTACTCTTACCTTCCTTCACCTAACTTTCAAATCTGCCTAGATAGACCCCATCCGTTCATTAATCCAACGATATTTTAAGTAGGTGCAGTTTTACCTATAGTTAATTTGGCTCTAAGTAAAGTTTCAACGTCTTCTTTAAAACCACTATCACTATCACTATCGTCACTCCCTCGCACTGATGGCCGTTATCAGTATCACTCACTTTCATTATCACTCTCTATATCGCTGTCGTTAACCCTCACCTCCACCATTCTATCACTATCGCTATCATCACCTTTACCATCACTGTCTCTATTACTATCACTATCACTATCACCATCATCATCACCTCCACCATCCTGTCACTATCGCTACCACCATTAACGCCTCTATCACCATCATCATCACCTCCACCATTCTATCACTATAGCTATCACCATTATCGTCTCTATCACCATCATCATCACCTTCACCATCCCTGTTATTACCACCATCATAATCACTTCTACCATCCTATCACTATCGCTATCATAATTATTGTCTCTATCACCATCACCTTCACCATCACTGTTACTATCACACTCAACATTGCCTACGTAATCACCACTATCACCATTACCACGACTCTTACTCTCCTGCATACTCGGTTCCAAACTCTGGATTAGAAACTTTACCTATCTGAGGATCATCTGCTGAGATCACAGTGACTTCCCCTTCCTTAAGACCGAGATCTGGCGTCGAGCAAGATGTGTCTGGCCTTTCAAAAGCACCCAGCTGAAACGAGGAAAGGAGCTGGCATTACACTTTACACTGCCTTGAAGAGCAAAAGATGTTTAAAATTGACTGTCATAAATTGTTATTTCAACAGTGCTGAACCCTTTCAGTCCCAGTTGTTTTAGTAAATTCTTCCAACTGGAACTCATACTTTTTATTGAACTAAATTGGAAGAATTTTTAAAACCTTTTTTGATCAATTTCCATTTTCTCATTCTAAATCGTCTTAGTTTGTATGTATCATGTACGGAGAAAAAGATGTTAACTGACTGGGACTGAAAGGCTTAAACAGTTCTCAGGGTCATTAACAGCGTGTTAATGTTTTGCTAGTGTTTGGAGAATTTAGAAGTTGAAAAGTACTGTATCAGTGAGAGAACTCATAAATCAAAAGAAACAAAAAAATAAGTTTCAGTTTTACAACTTTGTTAGAAATTCAAAAAGCCAAGTTTATGTGAGGTACCCAGGGGCAAGTTGTTCAAAGCCCGATTATCACTAACCCTGGGTTAGTTTTTTGATCTACGTTCTCGTTTCGAACCTCAATGAGACGAATTTGAGCTATAACTTCAGAATTGATTTTTTAGTGTAAATTCTAAACATTATAGTATTTTATAAGAGCCGTAAAATTTTCCTTAGGGAAGAAAATACTGCTTGAACTTAGGCTTAAACATGTGCCGCAGATGCTTTTGTTTAAGTTATAAGGTTAACTGGCTTTTGAACACTCCAGCCCAGAAGTCCAAAATTCACTATATAACTCATCTAGTGCAACTAATAATAGTAAAAATAATAATAATTATTATTATTATTATTTCTAAGGCGCAAATTCAACATAACGTTTACAAATGCAAATAATAAAAAATCACTTATATACAGTACATGTAACTATCTCTCCCAAACTAAAAATCTTATAAGAAAATGATAAAGTAAGAAAATTGATAATAATTAAAAGTGGTAATAATAGCTAATTAGTATTAACTTTATGCAACCTTAAAAGGTGAGTTTTAGAGAAGGTAGAACCGTACCTGAATCCCCAACGTTTTGGCCAGTTCTTCTTTCATCGTTCTTTCTGTCTTGGATTCCAAGTTACTCCCAACCGTCTGCTCCAACTTTATAGTGAAAGGGGTTTCTGTCTGGCGCGTCTCTGCTGTGTCGAATAGAGTCTCTTGGTCTAAAAGAGAGTACCGATAGTGTCAGTGGAAACACGTACCTTAAGATACACGGAAAAAATAGAATTGTAGAAACTATCTTTTATACCTACAAAATTTCAGTCAGCAAATCTCCATGCTCTAAGAATTTCGACAACGGGGTTGGTTGGGGATGGGGAAAATTACCTTTCTGTAGGTGTGCTGGATGACAGTTCAAAGTTAACAGTATTATTTGGGCTACTTTCAGGAGTCTCGTACTACTAGTACGAGATTCCCTAAAGCAGTTAAATACAAAACCCAATAACCAAAAAACCCTTTTTTATACAAATCTACTTTTTGGTGTTTTTCTTGTGGTAAAAATGGCTTCCACGGAATCCTTCAATGATTGAAACAGTTTAATTCAGTGTTGGAACGCACCTGCTTCAAACCCGTCGTCCATCTCGTCTGCTTCTTCATGATCATGTTCATCTGTTAATGAAGTCGAGGTAAACTGCAGGCTGGGTCCACTCCCTTTTCTTGTAGGTTCATCACAACTAGGGTCCATGCCTAAGATTTCATAGTCAAGCGCGGTTGATGCTCGGCTGACTGCACTTCGCAAGGAACGCCTGGAGCTTGAACGTGCTGATGCCCGTGATGGAGATCTCCTCGATGCTGATTCGTTAGAATCTGTTTTAGATCAAACGAAGGAAATTCAAGCAATAAATACATTTTCTTTCATTCGTTAAGTTGTGCAAGCCAGCATAGCCTAAAACATAAGATAAACTGAGTTTCGGGTCATTTGAGAAACTCACGGAAAGGCTATACTTTACTTGCAAAAAGAGTTCAGAGATTTAGTGTTGGAACACTTCCTCATCTCGTTTAAATTTTGGACAAAAATTTGAACACTTTGTTAAGACCTAACTAAGAAATAGGAAATAACAGTTTTTCTTGCAATTTAATGACTTTGTACATACGCCGGCTAGAAAATATCTCGGCTAGAGCACAATTAAATCTTAGGCCGTATTTATTTAACTGTGAACGGTTTTGGAATCTCTGTTTTGACATTTACTGATTTAGAGCTTTATCTCTGAGATAAATAGGGCAGCAGGAGAACAAAGCTTAGCCTAAATTCTTATTGTAAGTATTTCTTCAAAGTGCTGCTGAAGCCATTTTGTCATTGGTACTTTCATAGCTCTAAGGGCTTTTCCAACACTTTTATTCGACTGTAAATGGATAAAAGAACTTATCTCACCATTTTAAGTCCATGAAATAAGCTTTCCAAATGGTGCATTCAGTGCGAATAAAGTTCAAAACATACGAGGGCGATTTATGACGTCACATGGTTTGAAAGGTCCCAAGCTGCTCTACGCGTTTACAGCGAACTAGTGAATTTTTCGCTCAAACACTGGGCCACCAACCACGCAAACATCGCCATGAACATAGGCGTTTGACCAGGTAAGCGAGTTTCAAATTATGTGATATCATACATATCTAATGAGCTTAAAAAGTTTTCACAGCTTTGGCGCTAAAATAGGCATTTTGCCTTCATAAATTCTTCGCAAAATTTATTTTTAAAACCAGTTACAAGTGTCCCAGCGGAAATTATACGGGTCGAACTTCAATTTTAGATATTTTAAACTACTTTGAAGACCCAGTATACGCTCTAGTTGTTATACATTATTATTAGTATTATAAAAGGTTCGGCACGTAAGACTTTTGATGCTAGAAAAATATTCAGGCAGTTAAAACTGAGGTCACCTTTTGTCCTAAAGCTGAAAAGGGGTGTTGCTACTTATTTTCCCGAAATATGAAACTTTGGCTTTTTTCAAGCTTTTGTGCTATTTCTCTAAAGACTCGCACTTTGCATACCATAAAATGGTACTTGGCCACAAATGAAACAAAGCATAGAAAATTGTACAACAAGTGTTGTATATGTCTATCAATTGACCCAATAGGCAGTCGAAAAACTCCGCTTGATGATAATGCATGCATAGAAAGAGAGATTGACAGTTGCATGTTTTGTTATAGCAACAAAGTTTCAAGCAGGCCCTAAATGTTAACTTATAGGGGATATCTAGAATTTCCCCAGTTGATAGGTCTAACCGTTAAATGCTAAAGGAAAGAAGGCAACCTTCTTAATTGTCCAAATTCCTCTAGTAATGGTTAAAACCTAAGCTCACAGTAGACTGGCACGTCATCAAGTATCCTACCTAGGTGGTCGTTCAAGACGGAATCGATTTTACGTACAGCGTTACAATCTATATCACTTTACCTTCTTCAATTGCCCTGACCCACATCTCAGCCTGGTTGTGTGGGTCTAACAGCAACGGCCAACAGCGTTTACGATCAACGCAACACGCACGCGTTATTAGCGCGTTTTCAACGGCTTGCATGTCGGAAGGATAATCTGCATGTTTCCAATCATCCAACTCTTCAGGTGTGCTAAGACTTGTTTGGAGGGAAATATCCTCTCTGACTGGTACAACACTTCCAGACATGGTGGATGCACGCGTTGATTCATGGGTCCTTGGACTGGGCCCACTGGTAACTACCGCTGACCTGCTGCGTCGTTGCCAACGTGTTACTTCAGTCTCGCAAAGCATTGATGAAACTAAACTTTGACGTCCTTGATAACCTGCTCGATAACTTCCATCACATACTCTCAACCAATCAGCAAACAGTTCAGCTCGACCCTCTGGGTTCACTGGACCGAGATAACACACACTAGCCGCGGTTACCAAGGCATCACCTGGTGCGGTTACCATATGCTTTTTACAATTCTTCAGTGAATCTTGCCAGGAGTGAGAGTACATTTCCATACCATCGTAGAGTTTTGACCCGCGTTTTTTTCTGCTGTCTATTGCCTGTAAAAGCAACAATAACGTTAAAATGCTTTTACTTTCAGTCTCAACTAATGTGATGTAAACGTTAGAGTTCTGAAGCTGAACTAACCTGACAAACACACCGAGCTAGGTTGGCTACAAAGATTTTAACCATACCTAATTTTTTTTCCGCGGGAAAATTGTTTGAATGTTGATTTCTCGGGATCAAGCAGGGGTTCTGGGAAGCCAATCCACCAACCCCTTCTCTAAATCTAAGCAAAAAGCCAAATCTTCCATACCTTGACTCTCTTTGTTTTATTCAGATAAATCACATTCTTATTAATTCCATTCTTATCAAAAATTTCTATACTATAAATGATGATATAACGGTGCCTACATATGTTCTAAGACATAATCAACTCTTATCATTAATGGCAGTGCCTAACTAGAGATGGGTGAGACTGTTTAAACACTCAGTAGCAAACACATACAAGGAATCTCCAAACTTATTTACCTGAATCTGTTTCTCAACCGACCGGAATGCCTTGACGCTGTCTTTATAGGACTGTATCTTAGATTCTAGTTCCTGTTTGATGGCATTGCATCGAATTCTCATCTCGCCCAGGATTGACTTAGCCTATAAATTGACGCAAAGGTTATTTCTAATGTGAACAAAGTTTATTTTTATTTATTTATTTTCGCAGAATGTAAGATTTAAACTAAACACAGAAATACTTGGTTGTCATCCCGGGCTGGATTGTTTAAAGACTGATTAATTTTAACACTGGGCTAGGACGAAAATACAGTTGAAACTCGAACCCTCGGTAACTCGAATTCTCCGCTAACTGGTAGCAAGACTGATTTTCCCCATGGATTTGTCTCATATATTTACCGTAATTTTAACCCCTATAACTCGAAACCCTGATTATTCGAAGTAGTTTCAATTTCAGTTTGAGTTATCGGGGTTAAACTGTAATTAATTCAAGCAGTACGTCCTGCTCTAAAAGGAAAGGTTAACGGTTTTTGTACAATACTGTTTAGATTTTCTACGGAAAAATGAATCAATTTTCCAATTAAGCTTTAGAAGATATTTTCCGTGTTTCCATATTCTGTTGGAAATACGCGGGGTTGTTGGAAGAACACGAGAAAAGCTTTGACTCACGGGCTGAAAGCGAGAGATTCAAAACATTTTTTAGTTTTCTAACAATTCCAAGTTTTTCCAAAAGTATGGAAACACGGAAAGTATCTTCTAAAGCTTTTATAAAATACTAACAACTGTTGACGCCATCCATGGTTTCTATCCAAGTTTAGAAATTGGTCTTCAGCTAATTAGAGCACATGTTTCACTGAATTTATTTTATAAAATAAGGTAATCGATAAGTATCGATATGCGTTTCAGTTCGAACTTTGCTGAAAGTGCCTCAACTCTCACTGTAGTAACCATACGAATAATCTTTTGATAAGCAGATTCCCATTTCAACTTGGTGACCCAGAACCGATTTTGTATGAGACCCTGCTTCATCTATATAGGGAAACTTACCTTTTGCAGCTCTTCTTCAGCTAACCTGAGCTGCTTTCTCTTGGGCTCCAGTGCTCTCACCACAAGACAGTAGTCATACACCGCCCTGACCCACATGCACAGAGATGAAGCTGCAACACTGCCATCCTTCACTACTTCAGGATGGAACTTGGGATTGTCTATGAAGGTTCCCAGACGTCTGTACAGTGAGTCTGGTATTCCCCGAATGTCATAGAACTCGAGATCCTCGAAGAAATTGTGTCTGTTCAAGAGAAGTTTGCCTTCTTCCCAGCTAAGAGAAACGCCAAACAGCAGCTTTTCTTAAAAAGGTTTTAAACACTTTAAACAGATTTTTTTTTTCAAATTCAAAATCATTTACAGGATAATTGAATGACGTTTGTTAAACCAAGGTTTTCAAATTTAGTATCATAATATACACAAAAAAAAACACCAAAAACAAGATTTCATTTTAGGCTAATTTAAAAGTTTTAATTCGGGAAAAGGAACAAGCATGTTCCGTTTTAGTCCAGCTTGAGCTGATTCACTTGTGATGTTCAACTCCATCTGACAAACATTTTCCTGCTAATACAACCAATTTAAAATTTAAAATAGTTTTCAAAAGTAATGTGTGACCGAATATTTGGTCCTATAAGTGTAGTTTCAAAGAAGAAATCACTACTCAAAAAATGTAAAACAGCTGGAGGCAAGAACGATAATGAGCAATACATTCTCTGTAGTTTCCAATTTTTAAAACCGCATCAGGGAAAGATTACTCATCATATCAACCTCATATTTTCAGAGAAAGTTTGTTTTTCAGAAACGTTTCTTTATTCAAAAGTCTTGTTTTTGTAGTTGAAATGTAAACAAAACTCGCCTATACTTTGTTCCCAAGTTCCTCTCACCCAGTGATGACGTTCAAAAAATGAGCCTAGGAACTAGGTTAACAAACCCATGGCAATTCATTTCACTCACCTCTGCTCCTTGTTAAACAGTAAGCAGATAGCGTTTACCACCAGAGTAACTAGTTCAGGAGGGGTGCGGTAGCTTCTAATTTCTTCTACATCGTAAATGTTGAGAGAATTGATTGCTTTCCACGCTGCAGCAAACATTGGACTAACCTTAACAAATTTTTAAAAAGGAAGTTAGTAAACGACGCAACAATCTATTTTTCATAACAAAGTGGCCAAATCCCTCCTCATTCCCAATTTTAAGAACATTTTTTTAAAACTTAAATTTTGATTCTTTTACTTAATTTTAATTTGTTTAAAAACACGGAAAGAACATTGTAGAATCGGATCGGAGCACAAAAAAATTATTTCGATGTTACTATTGAATTTTGAGAAACCTCAAATTAGCAAAGTTCAATAGGAAAAATATACCGCGTTGCTGTTTTTCACAGGAAGGCTTATGAAGAACTTTGTTTACAATTTTTAAGATTTTCTATAACTTACAGTGACACCAGAAGCAGCAACCTAGCAACATTGAGCTAAAAAGCCTCCAAATTCCAAACAGACAAAAACAAAATAAGTAAAACTGGTTTTCGTAAAAATTGTTGTAGGAATAAAACTTACTGGTTCAAAAAACAAGCATGAACGTGAAACGGGTAGAGCTGTTGAACTGTATATCTTCAAAAAGCGAAATTTGAAAGTTCTGAATTTACTCGTAATTACACAAATTTGATACCCACCCTGTCAAACTCTGCCTGTGCTTGTTTCTTAAGGATGTCGATAGGTCCTTGCATTTTCTCGATCTCCAGTTCTTGCTGCTTGCACCTCTCCTTCTCGGCGCCATACTCTTTCTGGCTTGCCTCAACACTCTCCTGCCACTGCTTCATTTCGAGCTGAGCGTTTGCAAGTACTGGTTCAAGGTTTCTGATTTCTTCTTCCATCTTGGCAATACTACCCTGCGCTTCCTCCATTCGCCGTATCGCTTCCTCTAAACGGGTCACCTCCTCCTGTAACAGTATCGACCGTACCACTAATGCATTAACTTTCAAGCCATAAGCAGTTATCAGAATGAAAGTGCTTGTTATAATTTGATGTACTGAGAAATTCAAAATTTCCTATTCAACAGATAGCAATAGGTGTATTTTCATCTTCGATTTACTACTTTCGTTTCCAAAAAAATAAAAATCCAAACATCTTAGGCTTGATAACTACAGTTAAAACAATTTACATTCCAAGTTTTTACTTTGGTTCAAAATCATTCCCAGTAAAGTATTAATGGGATTCTTTAAAAGTTAATTAACAAAAGGGAGCAGTTTGAAATACATTCATAGGGGCATCTTACCATTTCTTTTGTACATATTCTTGAACAGTACTTTTTAAACAAATACGCAAATTCAAGGAAGGTGTCAGGGGAGTACATCTTCAATCCTTTGGAACCATAAAGCTTTTCGGTCATACTTCTAGCTGAAAGGTGGACCTGGGCCATGATGGAACATATCGTTGCAATTTGAATCTCCCTCTCGCTCTTACTCCATTGGACACACTGGAACACGTTATCCTGGGAGTCTAGAATCTTGTCTGCAATGCTCACGAGTGATTCGTGCGGCCACGCTCGATATATATCCACACAGCAGCTACGGGAAACAAGGGTAGGATACTTGTATAACAGATTCTGCTCCGGGGAGGAATCGGTTGCAAACGGCTCGTATTTTACACACACTACCAAATGCAGGTTGGCTCGAACTCGACGGAAAAATCTTTCTTGAGCAATGTCTTGATTTTCTGTTCTTCGTGCTCCACGCTGACCCCCAGGAAGAAGTTGACTTGAGATCATTGACAGTTCATTGATGGTGTACAGACCAGGGCATGTGCCTAGTGGAGTGCAAATATCAATAATAATACTGTTTCATTACGTACTACAGCTCTACAGATTAATACAGATTAATTATTATTAAAGATTTGAACTTCAAAGGATCGACAGCAGCTGAAATTCCAAGAAGTAAAGGTTAACATTTCAATGGCTAAAAATATAGAACCCATTTGACAATTTCGACGTTTAAAATTCACATCGTTTTCAACCATTTGATTATAGTTATTGTTGAAAATTGTATTGTAAGTATACGAAGCCAGATATTTCATAAACCCAAACGTACTCTGCTAGAGTAACAGTTCACTCAATCTATGAATTACTTTTTCGTCTCGACTGCAAAAGCGCCGAGTCGATTATTAAACTTAGAATAAAGCAACTTTTTAAAAAAAGAAAGTTCTGTTAAAATGCTGTCTTCATCGCATGATCTACCGTGGCTTTTACAAAACCCTTGCAAAAAACCCATAGGAAGGTAGAAATGTTTGTCAGTGCGGTAACGTTGGAATAAATATGATATCGTGTTTTTAATGAGCTGACCTTCTGACATCAAGGTGCAGATATCATCAAGGCATTCGCTTTTGATGCCCTCAGCTATAAACATAACCACAGGCTTTCCCTGTAAACCCGAAATGTAGCAGGATGCTTTTATCTGTTGCCTCAGTTCCTCCTGGGAGTCAGTAGGTCTCACTTCCATCAGCTAGTATATGATAAATAGTTATTGTTAGTAACATCTTGAGAACAAGTCTTATTAAATTTTGCGACTAAAGAATACTGGTATGATCTTAGCGTTAATTCTAGAGCTGAGTTTACAAAGTTGTCGTTTAGCAGAATTCACAGACTTTTGGTCTTCAAACGGCAAAGTTATTCTGCTGGTTTTGATAACATGTGAAACAGAGCTGACTGTTCGAGGTTGAAAGGCTGCTTTGCAGTTTAAAGTCTTACTAAACCTCATTTATTTAGTTTGCTATAAATTATAACGTTTGACTAAACGAATATTTTTGAAACTTAGGGTTACTTACGTGGAGAATCAATTAGCTATCTGCTAGGGAACAGTCTGCAGCTTGCGCCACTGTAGTAAAGATTTCAAAAAGGTTTCCATGCGCAGAGAATTATTGGTGGTCGCATGGAACAAAATTACCAGCACCAAAATTCTCTCTACATATGTCACACAAAATACTACATTTAGTAAAGAGAAAATGGATATTGGTCACACACAGTATACTTCTGACGATAAAAAGAAAGACTAACCTGAACCTTTCAAATTAAAAGAATGGGTGTTCGTTGAGAGAGTTTAGCGACAATGTTGTTAGCGTAGAAAGGGTTAAGTGCTTTAGGACGAAAGCTTACCCTACAACCTGCTGTATACGCCGCTAATTTGGTGAGTGTCCTCCGTCCGTACCCGAACACAGAGAGAAGCAGAGCATGTCCGCCGTTTGTTGCCTGGTAAAACGAAAGATTAGGATGAACAAATATTGTAGCATTATCTACTTCTTTTAAACACGGTGCTTGCATTGGCCATACTTTATTAAAAATATAACCGCTTGAAATTTCCATTCTCCGAAAAAGGTGTTCAGGTTACTAAACTTTGAATTGGACTTTACAAAAAACTGAACTTAAAGCCCGATAAGCTCTGAGTTTTATTTTGTCTCTGGAGTAATAAACCAGGAAATAAAAAACTTCTAAACCAACTGTAATCAAGAGGACTCCTTCACTTTTATCTTAACAAACAATATCTGACGACAAAGTAAATTCGCTTATCGGCTGTCTCATCTTGTGAGCGTTATTAGAAAATTCTACAAATTATGAAGAAATACAATATGAAAGTTAATCCGAGAAAAAACAAACAAGAGAGATGATCGTATAAACACGTATATTTCGACTTAAACCAAAGTCATCTAATCAAAGTGACGAATAAAAAACAACAACTATCAATTTATAGAGGGCATATGAGGTAACTAACATAAAAAAGATACTTAAGATTTCAGAAAATTTTTAGTTCCCTAGAGGAACGTTTTAGTCCAGAATTAAGTACAGGTTGGCGGTTTTTGATAGCCAGGGCTTCTACAAAATTCAAAGTGTTCAAATTACTAGATTTATCAATAATAGTGGTACTTTGACGTATTGTACTATCTAAAGAAGGCTTACCAGAGCACGACTAAGGCGTGCTGCATGATGAAGTGCATCCCTAAAGGCGACGAAGTTGATGGTTCTCTTAACTGACGATGATACCGCATGGGCATTATAGGAAGTTAATACTCGCTCAATTCCTTGTTCTAAAAACACATCGGAACACTCGACATAGCTGCGGTTGGCTGCTTCACTAGCACTACCACTAGAGCCCGATAGAGAAGGGTTGAAATGCTTGCAAAAAACTAATTCAGAAAGGTCTTCTCCGGGCAAACTCAGCTGTTCCGCGGTGATGAGAGGGCCTGTGTAACTCTTGTACCCGTCACAGTTGATGTCATCAAATTTTACTTTGTTCCGTGAAGGTTGGGCGCAAGGTTCTTCTAAATCGTTTCTTGTGTCCTGAGGCGCTTCTGCTTGTTCCTGATCACCAGTTTCACCGTTTACTTCGCTACATTCCGGTTGCTCTTTCTCTGCATTATCCCGATCTTCATCTGGGTCTACATTATCTTCAGCTCTAATCTTGTCAGCGCTATCTGTGATGGCATCAGTTGCATTACCCCATGAGTCTCTTTCCGTCACTGTCTCTACACTCTCAGAGCTTTTGCCACTAACAACTGAATCGTGCCTATCCCCAGCTGGAACAACTGTTTCCTCAGGTGGGAAAATTTCCCCAAGGGAACCTTCTTCAGTAGAGCCATTAACCAAGCGTTCAGCAGTTGGTGGAGGAGCCAGAATTCCAGTAGCGATGCCTAGTCCATTACTTTTCATATCTGCTCCAACAAACGTGTAAAAAGAAAAGGTCATCAGAAAACCTCACGAATACGCTGGACTACAGCAACAGTAAAACGGGGGCACCATATTACAGTTTCCTTTCTCTGTACATGTCCCTTAGCGCTCTAGATTGAATTTTGCTCCAATTCTTAAAAGCAACTACAAGGAATACAAACTGAGCAAACAAAAAACGGGTCGAACAATATGTTTACCTTTAAGAATCTGGTCGAATTCTGGCGGCTTCTCCACCTGAACCAGTTGTGGTCCTGTATCATCTGTACAGAAGTACTGCTCAACCTGATCGTGAAGAACACTCGCAAACCAAAATTGCTGTTCCTCCGTCAGGAGGCGGTCTCCATATGCTCTAGTATTCTCATGACACCATAAACGGACCAGAGAACGGATTAAAGGCGAGATGGCGGCTGGGGTCTTTAAATTATTGAGCTCAGAATTTTGATTGGTCAACGCTGGCCAACTGCGAAAATGAGATAAAAGACAAAGTTTTCTCTTTTTTTGTTTGAAGACACGGGGAAGAGTTAGGAATACTCAACTTTACAATGCAGACAACAACGAGGCAGGTTATATTAAACGTATAAGGGATTTAAAACACAAGTTTACTTTTCTTGTGCCTCAGTATTTGGAGTTGTTTATTGATTAAAAAAGAACAGCAGTACCAACGTCATTAACAAGAATAGTGCAGTAAATGAATGTAACAAAGTTAGCAACAAAGAAACTGTAAACACGAACAGTGTTTTCAATTTTGGACTTGAGGCTAATAAAGCTGTGATACGCTTCGAAATCTTACCTTCGCCCTTTTCCGACTTTTTCAGATTTCTTGCTTCTGGAATGTAAATGAGGTAGACTTTTACTACCCTTCGGGATTTCATCCCCGATCTCTTTCCCTGTAGCTCCTTCACCTGCGCTATCACGACGCTTTCGTATCCTAGGGCGTGGTCGCCCACGTGATTTGGCTGTGAATAACTTCATTCCTTGCACTACACGAGCCAAGTCATGCTGCGTGAAGATGAAATGAGGATGAAGTGGACTTGGGCGTAGTTCCTTGCATACCACAGTGTGGAGTTTGATCATTGATGAAGCCATCGCCTGTAAAGGGTAAGTCATTGTATTCATTGGTATAAAACAAGTTTACTCACTGACGTAGGTATTTTGAAATTAAGTAACAAAGTTTAAACCTCTTATCTTTTTCATTCGCATATTTCATACAAAGCAAACAAGAAATGGCTGTGAGAGACAAAGAAACTAGTAAAATCAACTTTCAAGAAGACATCATTCTCGTCGACATATTATTACTCCAAGACCAAGGATAGAAAAGGGACTTAGGAGGAGTATTGTTCTTTATGGGAAATTTTTGACCGTTTTCTGGAACAATGGGTAAGTCTAGCAAGTAAAATACAAGTTTAAGTGGCAAGCACAACAAACGTTTACCTCAGCAAGTATTTTATGATGTGTTAAGGAATATCCTGGAAATTCCTCAAGCCAAGACTGGAACACGTTCGAATAGATCAGTCGAAGTGTGTCGGTTGACAAGGAAAAGAAGGACAAAACAGTCATAAGTCTGGTCAGACGAGGGTTGAGGGGGGAACTCGTTACCCCCCCTCCTACTCCACAAGCACCGGGAGGGGCTGCTGCAGCAACGAATTGAATCCGTTGGACTTGACGGAAATAATGGTGGTCTTTATCATATAATGAACCTAACGAATCAATTAACAAAATGCACTTGACTTTTGGCTTGAAATAATTAGACCAGAGTAAACTAAATACACTTTGACAATCGGTGCATTGAGTACATATACACTAGAAATCGTTGAATCAAACATTACAACAACAACAACAACTTTTTATTTAAACACCATTGATTAACAGGAAGTAAGACTAAAATATAATGCAGAAGTACGGTGTTAGGCTGCCTAGAATAACTATGTAAGCTAATCTAGCTAGGTAGCCAACACAGAGATTTTATACTAGTAAACTATGGCATCAAACGCTTGGGCATGCAAATGGCACAAACATAACACAGACAAAAAAAGGCAAAATGAAAGAAAAAAGAAGGAATGAGCTAGAGAAAAAAAGTTTGTTTAATAAGTGGCAATTCTGGAATTCTTAATTTCACGTTTGAATCTGAATAGGCTGAGTTGCTCAATTGATTCGTCAAACATTAACACAGGGCTCGAAACTGCCAGCTGGCTACTGGAGGCAAAAATTTAGTAGCTTAAAGCAAGCTTTAGTAACCATATATTATTTCAAACATGTAATCCGTACTACATCTCTGTCTGTAGTTGTGTGTGCAAGAATAATTGCATTTGTTTTCAGATCTGTTTGCCCAAGAAAGCAGTGTTCTTAAAAAATGATCATGTTCGTCACAATGTTTATCATTTTATAAGAAGCAAGACCTGTGTTTTTTTTTTTTTGGTAGCATTGGCCACCCATAGGTGGCAAGTTCGAGACGGGACTGCCTGGAACCTGGACAGGCTTCACAGGTTAACAAAACACCGCGTTTTAAAATAAACCAATCAGCACACTATTCAGCACACTATTCGTTACTTTAACGTTCCTACCTTCAGACAACACCTGCCGGAGCAGCTCTAGGGGAGGTTGAGTCCCAGTGACCGAGTCCGTTTTAGCATAATTTAGATCATCCAAAAAGAACAAATGTGGCCTCGTTTTGAAACTCGATACCAGCCTCGCTTCTGGCGCCGTGCTATGGGCAGCTGTAAACTGGTTGATCTCACGGCGCTGAATTTGGGTAATTTTCGCCTCAATGGCTTCCTGTAAAAGCTTGGAAGTGAAGCCACGTGACATACATATTCTGGAAAAACTGTGACGTGGGGCAACCATGTTCTAAATGAAACAAAAATAGTAGATTTTTAGCCTTGAAATATTATTGTAAATTCGAAAATTTGCTGCAACATAATAAATTTGTATCCTTACAAAATAATGGAACACAACAACCTCAAATTATTTGAATGATAACAGTATTAATCATCATTATTATTATTATTTCATTATCATTGATATCTTTGTATAGAGGTAATGAGCTTGTAATGTCAGATTACGAAATAATGCGGAGACATAACTCGGAAAAAAAACGAGTTCCTGATGGGAATCGAACCCAAGACCTTCCGTATACTAGTCTGATGCTCTACCACTGAGCTATGGGAACTCATATGGTGAGCAAGGTCATCAAAAAATAAACTGAGGCAAAACAGATAAAAAGCAAACGAATAAGGAAAAACATCAGATTATTGCTATAATACAAGTCAAAAAGATAGTCAAACTTATTGGCATTAAAACGGTTCAAGCAATTTCGCATTATCACAAACCTACAAAAACCATATAGAGCAATCTGCAAGAAAGTCAAAGCTGAACACATGATAAAGTCCTTATACAACTATTGTTTTGCACCTTAACGTTAAGAAAAAATAAATACCTGCACAAGCGATGTTTTCCCGCATCCAGGAGCGCCAACCAGAAGTACACACTCGTTGATGGAGACCATCAAGTCCATCAGATACAAGTACCGATCGACCTACAACAACAATAACAACAAATTCAAAAGACGTTACATGACATCCGTCATTACCAACATTGCCACTTTCTTAGTTCGTACTGATCGATGAAAACAAAATTCCCGGAGTTTTCCAGGGTAGCAAAATAATTTTTCCAGGACCCAAACCCCTAACTCTCTCTTACTCAGCGAAAAATAAATGATATCAGTTTTAACTTGGGGCACTACACCGCCAAAAGTATCACCAGGTTCTTCAGTCTTCGAAGTGCAAGATGACATTAACTGACCCAAATCCCAAGAAAAAAACGTCTTTAAGTTTAGTCTAAGTACAAAATGTATAATTGTGAGCAAGATGCTTCAGTAGGTTTTGGTTTTTTTGTTATAGAGTTGAAATATTTTCCACAAAATTCCAGAAGAATTCCAGGAGTACCGGGAAGTTGAATGTTTTTCCAGTAGTTTTCCAGGGCCCTGGAAGGAATTTCAAAATTCCAGTAGTTTTTTAGGAATTCCAGGAGTACTGCGAACCATGCCTTTATGTCGTTTTGATTCCATTACCCATGCAATTTTCAAAGATCATAGGAATAATACCGATTTTATGTTTTGAAGGGGAAATACAGACAATATGAAAAAACGTAAAAACCCTTAGGATTGGGGAAGATGTATGATGAAATTGGAACTAACCTCGGGTGTAATCGTGTACGAGGATGCCAAAGTTTTAAGTTCAATTCCTGGCCGATCTTGCCACTTTATCAACTGTCCTTTGTTGAAGTCCAGAAAGTAATCATAAACTGAGCCTTCACTGGGAATAGTCAGCGGGTATGGTCCTGAAGAAAGAATCTGTCGTGCATGTTCATCAAAAACTGGTGCGTACCTGTTTCGGTATTGGAATTGAAACTGTTAGCGAGAAGAAGTTTATCTGTTAAGACACTTTTGATCTGTTTTCCATAACCTTTGCCAACCCGTTTTGTCAAGACACGATACTTTGAGAAGGAAGAAGAACAAATTTCAAAAACCAGAATAAAATGTTAGGGTTTTACCTTAGAGCTTAAGATTAAATTGAAACTTCACAAAGCAAAAGAACATTCTGCCTTACTGAGTAACTTTTGCCGTTAGATTAACTTTTACCTTAGATTTTTATCAAAACCTAGTGCATGCAAAACGAAGAGTGAGTGTTACAAAGTTAATGGCTATTCGACTTCGTACTTTTGTGGGTTTCACTTTCTAAGATACCGTAAATGCTCTAATAAGCCCCCAGGAGCTTATTCACTTTCAGACCTTCCAGACGGGGGGCTTATTCTTAAAATTGCCAAAACATAAACACAAGATGAATTCGGGGTACCAGCCCGATTTAGTAGCAACTAGTAACTGTGTGTTCCTCTTGTGTTATAAACCGCACTATTCGAAAACTAATTAAAACAGATAGAACCGTTGACATTAAAGTATTTTTGTGACACAAAACGCCTTATGTTTTAGCTCTTTCGAAGGCCTTCATGTCAGGAATGGAGGGGAGAGGGGGGGGGTTATTTAAAACTTGAAGCTCTAGACAAGGGGCTTGTCAGAGAGGGGGCATTATTAGGAAGTTTATGGTATTACAAAATGTAGAAACTGACGATGATTGTGAAAATACAATAAAAAGGAAAACTTCCGATATTTGCAGTAACGGTAACTTTTAGTATAGCGATATACAGACACGCCCTGAAACGACTCCCTACCTTTCATGCACTGCACCACCAAAGGCCCATATGAAGGCGAACGCAAAACTGTTTATGACTTTGCCAGTGTCACTTGCTGCAATCCCTGAGCTCGTCCTGCTGCTACTGGTGCTAGTCGACAGGCACTTAGTTTGTTGGCTAACAATCTGTAGTTTAACGTCTTCGTCTTCGCGCAGGATGAATCTGTCAAACAGAGATGAAAGCAAACGCAATAATGTCTGAACTTCGTGGGTGCCACGGGCTTCCTGTGGTAATGATGTCATTGCTCCATAGTCTGCAGTGAGTATTGAGGGGCAGCTGCACTTCAAGAAGCTCAGGCTTGTGTCAACCACGTGGTCCAAGAGTGAAGAAATTATCCCCAAACTATTAAAAAAAACCAAAATAAGTCCGGTAAGACTATTTTTCTTATCAAATAATGGTCCCTTCTTTGCCTCCTTTAAACATAAAAAACCTTCAAAATATCTTATCAAAGATTTAAGACTTTAAACTTAAATATATGTTGACATCCATAACAAACAACAAAAAAACGATAAAAAAGAAATAAAAAAATGAAAATCCAAGAACTTATATAAGGATTTCCTCTGGTCCCCTTTCGGGAATGTTGCATGGCTGTTTGTCGGCCATCTACAATCCCGGCCATAATACCTTGATACTTTTAATTAATTAAAATGACTAGTACAGCATTTTTGAATCTCGAATGCGCTCATCTTAAAATCTAAGCCGCCACCTTCATCCGTTTCGATGTTGGTCCATTACTGTGATCATGTTTTTGTGAATAAAAAGCAACATTATATGGGGGGAGGGAGAGTGGGACTAAAAAGACTCAACTAATTTGGCCCAGGGAAACCAAATAATCAGAGAATAAGCCTTTGCACGGAGTTACCAAGTGCCCACTGACTAAGAAACACTCTTACCCTCTCTTGCTGATGTCCCATCTGGTATAGGCGCCCTTTAGCCAGGTTCTGAATAAGGACTTCC
>JAOBRD020556035.1:0-10403 GCA_027575215.2 Hydrozoanthus sils | reverse complement strand
CATATTTAACGACCAATCGATTGATTTACCATCATCAGTATCGTAACAGTTATTGTCATTATCTTCATCATTTAGCTTCATCATTTAGCTCAACCATACAACCAGACATATTTAACGACCAATCGATTGATTTACCATCATCAGTATCGTAACAGTTATTGTCATTATCTTCATCATTTAGCTCAACTATTCATATACGTATATTGTGTAAAATGTTCTAACATACTACAGATGGTACAGCAGTCGGAGACAATAAATGAAACATAGGTTATATGTATATTTTGTCTTTCACATCAAATTCAGCATTATTGTCAATACCAACCAGGATTATTCTATATCAAGGTTTTTGTTTTCCGATATATCAATCAGAAATAAAAAAAACACAATGCAAGGTAAAGAGTTTTTGGCTGACTCAGTTTTAACAGCGAAAGAAGTTTATGGCCACAATAGGAGAAAAATCTCTGTATGAACCAATAACTCAAGTCTACGTAATGCATAGTGTAGTGAAAAATGTGCGACTTTGCGTCATTACAACACTATTCTCCCTAAAACAGAGATACACTGCCAGCTATAACTACATCAACTCAAAGGCAACGTGGCTCAGCTCGCGTCAACAAAGTGTAGATTAGTATGGGAACAATTCAGTCTACCATTGAAACCATACTTGATATAGCCGACTGGTTATGAAACTATTGTTGTAGGTCTTTGTTTCTCGTTTTCTTTTGTTTACTAGTGTTGAAGGTGCACAAAATACAAAACGTATTGAAGTGTAAATCAACAAGTAGCCAGTCAAAACATTCTCACCAACACCTGAAACAAAGAATGTGCACCCTCACGGTTCGTTCAACCTACAACAAAGCATCTTCTTACGTTCTTTGAATTTTCCTTTTGAAGTTTAACGGCTTTCATGACCAGTAGGCTATATTAACTATGTTGAAACAAAACCGCGAAAAAACTGAAAAACAATGGGCAGGTTCGAGTACATGATTAATTACGCTTCTGAAGTACGTCTATATACATATATGTTTAGTCGTGTGATATAAGTTACTAATTTGTTATTGCGACTGCTAATGATGGTGTTTGCATGCAATTTTACTCATGCTTAATGAATGGTATGTATTCACCTTTGACACGTGTCGTAGCTTCTATCATCGTGTATTGGCCCTGCATCTCTCGCGCGCCAGTTTCATGACCATGTACTGATTGCGTTCGGTCTTTATAGTATCATCGATTTCCTGGTCAGAGTACTGCAGATTTCTTCGTTAAAAACGTCAACTTCACAAGGAATATTGAGGCCAAGACTTAAATGCATTTAAGAAAAGACGCTGAGTTGAAATTTCACTGTTGTTGCTGTTCGATGAAATTCGAGCAAATACAACACTGTGATAAACTGAATCTTGAAGGGTTCAAGTCACGTTTAGAAAAACAAAAGGCACAAGTAAACTTCAAGAAATTATAAAATAGAAATAACAACCGAGGTTCATTTGGGTAAAAAGTTAAACAACAACTGATGATTTCTCCTTAGGTTTTGCTAACGTGTAAGAAACTGGACAACTTGTCTCCGTTTTTCTACTACACTATAAATCTATTTTTCTTGAATTTTCATGTTTCTATTACTCAAGATATTATTTATTGTGAAAATGTTAAACGCATATACTTTTGTTTACGAGCCGGGATACCTTGTTGAATAACACAAGGGCAGTTCTTACTCGTTACTAAAGTAGGGCATGACGGCTGTTTTTCACCTTGTTTGTTTACATTGTAAGGAAGTGCTAATGAAGGTGCGCCATGGCCGGCATGGAACAACCGGATTATCGTGCAGTGCAGAAAGGGGTGTGGAACTGTTTTTAAAAACTGTAATCCAAAACAAGAACGGTATGAGCTTTGGGTAGACTGACAGTAATTGCACCCACGAGCTTCAAACACGCGTAATTAGATCTCGTTTGAATTTGTGGACTAATATTTTCAAATAGGAAGATTTATTGGAGTTATTAAGAAAGCTAATCGTACGAGCACGTGTATGCCCTTATATAACAAGACCTTTGTGATGGAGTTTATTTGTTTATTTATCGGTTGTTATAGAGACGACCTTAACTGCCGCCAAGAAGCCACGAAGCTCCGAGGGTAACGGCTTAAGCGCCATTCAGTAAACCACTTGTAAACTTTTTAGCTTACAATAGTTTTTTTCCGGCAGGAACAATATCGATGTATTCTTTTCCGACTTTAGGTTTTCTCCGATGCGCTATCCTGGCCTTTAACTTAAAGGTTTTTGTCTCAGCTTAGATTTGTTTTCCCGTGAGGGGTGGACCATCGCTTAAGAATTTCTTGCGCTGCATAACAGGAAGGGAGACAAAATGTGGAACAATTCCATCGGCCTGACACTTAAGAAAGAATTGTTAGTGTTTAAATTACAATTCTTCGGGTACAAAAAATCAACAAAGAGAAAACAAGTATCCAGTACATTTGCATTTCTGAGTAGTTCGAATTTAATTTTTTCGGTACATTTTCTTATATTCTGAGTTGGTGTCATGAATAGCGGTTTAGATGGTGTTGGTACGATGAAAATTGTTTTTGTTATTGCGGAGGACTGCGTGTCATTGCGCTATTTTTATCGATGAACACTGCCCGAGACAATGGTTAGAATGCTTTTGAAATCTACGCATATTTTATTGCAGCAGCCAATCAGATTCGACCATGACGTAATTGTAACTTTGGTGTATTAGTTACGCATTATCAGTAAGAAGCGAGTCATAGAAACCATATACTTTCGCCTCCATATGTCTACAGAACAACAATTCGACCGAGTTTATTTTAGTGGCGTCGATGTGTATGCCGAGAGATACTTTCTGTCGATGGACCTTAGAGCTTTGGGGAAATTTCTAATAGCTGATTGTTTCTTTGAAAATTAAAGTTTTTTCGCGGAGGGTTATACGCTGTGTTCGAGATTTGCACAAGGCTGTTGTTATTATCTGGCAAGACTTGACGGTCTGGCGCGGTACTCGCAGTTTTTCGCCTCGAATGAGCGCCAAAATGGATCGTGAATTTCCACGGGTTAATGGAACATTTAAGGACGCAGAAAGTCACAAATGGCGAGATCCAAAAAGCCCTTGCTCGCCAGAATCACCGCAATCGCCACCATCGCTTATGGTTCGCGGAAAAACGCTATCACTTACAAAACCTGAAAAATTAAAACCGATCAAAGAATTATCGAAAAAAAGTAGAAAAGTAAGATTACAGCAATCGCAAGCTGGAAACTTGTCACTGAAAAGAAGAGACACTTCTCCTGATTTTTATAGACTGGATGCAAGATTAAAATCCAAGCGAGGTGAGTAGAAAGTTAGGGTAGCGCCAAAGTTGGCGCGCCATTAAAATTTGCAAAATGTTCAAGGTGTCATTTTCAACTGGAAGAGTTGTTGTGTTTTATTTCGTTTCCCGCGACAAAATGCATTCAGAATGCTCGCTTTCCGAGGATTTATGAATCTAAAATTAATTCTGGCGGGGCCTTCACAACTCTTCCATTTTGCCAAGTTCTTTGAATTGACTTTATGAGATGCACCATCTATCTGCTGTGTTGCGTGATGTCTCCTTACTGCTGTGCTGCAGACAGCATTAAAAAGCTTTTGCAAACTTTTTAAGTCTCGAAGTCACGATATTAAAGATGCTTAAAGTGAATAACAAGTTGTGATTACTCTAGCGTTTAATATTCTTGAAACGGCCCACAAACTATACGTGACTGCACTCAAGAACCTTTAAACTGGAACACTTGTGTGTATTGATTTTAGTGTGTAGAAAAGTGCGACTTGTCTATTCTGATTAATTGCCTAGATATATAATCAAACATTTGACGTAGTTATTTCCTTGTACTTATGAGTTAAGTCTATGCAGCATAGCAAATTCGTAGTTAGGTCTGAAATCAGTAATAAACAAATTCCATAATTTTATTTCACTCTCAAGCGAGAGTACACATTTCGCATGCTACAAGAGGACAATATTTATTGTTTGGGACGGGTCAACAGTCGGAACAATGAACCGTTCCCTCTATAAACCAGCCCCGAAGACTCTAGCTCTGCATGTGGCATGGTGTTTCCATGCCGCCTTATCACAGGCCATGGAAGAAGACTCGCCATGCGCCAAGTAGTGTGAAGTCGAGCTTTACAACGAGTCGACTTGGTGGCCATATTACGTAGGCAGGAAACGAATGTTCAAAATTTTTGTGCAAACTTGATTGAAACGTCTAGACAAGCGTACTTCATTGTACTTTGCGTAGCGGAAGCTGTGCGATTTGAGATAAACCAAGAGAACGAGTGCCTCGCGAGGTCTTACCCGATTCGAATCCTTACCCAATGATTATCTGCAGTGCGCGAAGCTGTTATCTGTGTTTTAACACATACTTGATAATATGCTGGCCATTCTCTGGGTCGAGGTCACTTTATTGTTTAGCTTTAAATGGCTTCGAACAAGGCGATATTTGTTTTCAATAACACATAGAAATGTCAGTTTTGCGAAGTTGTGTATTTGTGCACAAAAACTTGCCACTCTTTTAAAACTTAACTCGGAGTTATGTCATGTGAAGTTGCCAAAAATACTGAGTCTTGTGTTTTACTGGTATCTCAGATACTTCAAGCTACTGTAAAATAGTAATGAGGTGTTTTTCTTTTGAAATTTAAGAGTTGTACCACTAAATTGTTTGCAAATGAGATTGATAAAAAATTATCCGAACGGGAGCATTTTTGTGGCGCCGATAATCTCGAATTTAAGAAGCTTTTGGCTTTTTAGAAATTTAAAACACACAAATAATGTTTTATGAGCGGTTTTTGCAAAGAAAACACTGCATTAAAGTTGAAAACTTGTGCCAATGATTGTGATTTTATTTTTTCTTCTACATGTTTATGATGGAATTAAAAAAATTGAAAGAAAAATGAAATGCTTGTTGTAGACATAAATCTGCTTTAGCAAAACTCTAAAAAGTTTATTTCGAAAGGGCTAATATCTTAATCAGTAATGCAGTCCCTCTTGTTTTCTTTTCAGATGTCGAGACCCCATAACCTTGACACTAACTTTCACACACTGACATGTAAGAAGGCAGCATAAACATTTGAGCCTGAATAAAGGAGTTGTTTTGGTCAATAAGACTTTGAAGTTCTTTTAAAGTAAAATTGATAAAGACTAGCTATATTGGTCTAAAACTCTAACGTTTTCTACTAAAAATCAGCATAATACTCCTGATGGTGACTTTTAATCAAAAGTGTTAGGAGTTTTAGTAGACCTTACAATACACAAAATTTAGCCTTTACCAATTTTGCTGAAGTATTTTAGTGACTTCAATGACCTTAAATTTATCATAACGTTACTGCAAAAGCTAAAAGACTTGTGTAACGTTTTCAAACCTTATAAACATTATTATTATTATTATTATTATTATTATTACTTTTATTGTCTTTAGTGTTGTGACAGACAAAGAAGATGAAACCTAAATTGGTCAAGCTATATAAAATGTTTTTACTTTTTAATACAGGGAGATCTAGAGAAATCATAGGGGTAACAATTAATAATAAAGCTACTACCTAATTTAGTATTAACAATCATGATAAAAGTGACAATATTACTAATAAAATTCAATAAGAACGTAGTTTTATGAAATGAAACAAATTAAACTAGAGAAGTGTGGTGATGAACATACAGAGAGTAAGGGCTGTTTTCCAAACTGTACATGCCATTATATGTTTACTTTATGAATATGTTATTTGTAATATCTTTTCTGATTTTAAATTTCTTTAACATACTTCCATAAATTTTAATATTTTTTCAATGGATATTTTTTTGTCTGTGTTTTAAACAAACTCATCAGTGAAAGCCAGTTATACAGGAATTTTCTTGTGCCAGATAAAAAACTTCAAACTGTAACAAAAACAAAGAAGCTGCTTCAAAGAAACTTGAAGAGGTTGGCGCTCTACACATTGAACATCTCTAAGCATAATTCAAATGACAAAAATACTGAAAAATTGTTTTGCATGGCTTCTGCCACTGGCCATTGCTCTACTAGTGACACCTTTGAGTTATGTCTCTATTTGTCAAAGGCCGTCTCTAGGACCAAGACTTTGATGAGGGGGTGTAAGAGTTTGCGGTGATGCGGTTTTGCGGAAATTCTTATTTTAGCTTACAGTACCGCGGTTTTGCAAGCCCGAGCGGGTTGCAGATTTTATTAATTTTCAGCCACAGTTATTGGTGAAAATGTGTTTGCACACCTGTTAACTATGAGCCGTCTCGCTTCCAGTGCACTTTAGTTCCATTACTTACAAAGTACTTTCGTCCGCAGCTGTCAGTTTGAAAAAATATAGTGATTAACTTTTGTCAAACTTTGTTGCAGTATTGCAGTTTTATTGCCTTTTTTTGCGGTTTTCAGGACCCTCTTACACCCCCTTTCTTTGATATTGTTTGTCAAGGAACCCACTCAAGTGTTCACCAAAGGTTTGACTGCAATTGGCCAACAATACACAGATCAATTTTGCATAATTCTTCTTAATTTGTCATTTTTTCATTTACCAGCACTTCATCTGAATGTCTTTAGTTACTAGTACCCAAACTTTAGTCATATGCCCATGGGTGACAATTTCTTGCTTACTATAGAATTCAAAACTTCGAGGGTCAAAATATCACAGAAGTTCCATTTGTTTTTGTAAGCAACTTTTGCTAAGCCTTAATGTAGATTTTATCATAGAGAGCAGGGCTATTTAAATTGTTGCTCAAATAATTTTCAAGTGAACACAAATGCTAACTTTCAGATAGAACTAGATAATCTAGTTTGTTTGAAAAATATTTTTTTCAGTCAAATTGCATTGGCTGTTTACTTTTATATAATATATTCTTTTCTGGCTGCATGATAAACATTGATATCAATGGTTAGTAATGTTTTTATTTTTGTGTTTATGCTAGTTAAAAATAAGTTCAACTTAGTGATGACAAACATTACAACTGGTCTTTAGCCTTTACCTTTATCCTGCTAAATTTTTGAAAATCAAAGTCACAAAATTAAAAACCATCAGAATTAATTTGTTGAAGCAATAGACATTTTCAGAATCTACTTGTAAAGGCAAAGAAAATGAATGGTCTCTTAGTAGGTTTTCAAGCAGCAGTTTTAAAGTTAGAATATTTTTAGTTTATTTGAAACTGTGTTAAGCTGTTAATACGGGTTGATAGTGTGTGTTAATTTTTATTTCTCTTCTAGTAATGCAGTAACTTTAATTTTCTTCCTTGTCAACTATAGAATTTGACTATGTTTTAAATTTTAACTGAGCGGTACTAAAAACATTTGGCCTTGTACAAAATAGAAAGCGAATGGTATGTTGATTTCTTTAAGTTTGAGGGCTCAAAATTTAAAAACCTTTTTGCTTGAATGATCAGTTACAGAGAAACAGATTTACAACAAAAATTTAATGTGTACTGGGTGCTTGTGTTTCAGAATCAGGGAAGCACCATCAACAATAATTTAAAGTTTGTTAGAGCATCAATCATACCAGGGTTAAGTCATGTGCTGTCAAAGATATGCAAGCCTCCCTTCTTCTAGCAAAAAAAAAGTACTAATTGATGAATGGTCAATTAATAATAACAAAGAACTGAAAACATCCCAATTTAATTCAGATGTGAAAACTAGCATTCATTGTCATTCCTATTTTTTATCTAAGGTCTTTCTGTGACTTGAAAATCTGCAAAGTATTGTTTTGTAGCACTAAACCTAGTTACACATCTCATGACTTAAGCACGTTATTCTTGGTCTAACAGTTGATCCCCAAATCTTGTAAGAAAGCTTATACCTTAGAGAGAATAAAATACTTTTCTGATTAGATAAACAAGATGGAAAGGAAATTAGCATTAACAAATGTCAATCATCGGTTAAGGACAGGGTCATTTTGAATTCATTGACAAGTATTGTATGCGAGTGTGTTAAAAGATTTAAAATTTCTCAAGCACATTCCTTTGAATAAAAGCTCAAGAGCTCATCAGAGAGTAACTAGTGTAAAGATATCTAGAGTTGATGTTTCTCTTGTTGAACAACCTTTCACAATGCCCTTTTATCTGAAAGGGAGACTTAACTCTGACGTAATATATTGCTAAATACCAAGGTCAGGACTGAAAATTTATCTTTGGATGTCAAACCCTTTATGCTGCTACACTTTAATTTGCATTACCACCAAGTGTATTGGGGAAATTGATCTAATCAGAGAACACTTTTAAAAATCTTTTCGATACATTTGTTAAAGTTTTAAATAAATTTAGATTGATTTGGTTTTCCGTACCTGTCCTTTTTAATTAGTTTTAGTAAAAACTGTTACTGTCATTATCATTATATTATTATTATTATTATCATTATTATTATCATTGCTATTATTTTGTTTGAAACAGGTTTTTCCTATCCATTTCAGATCCATTGCCAATGAGATTGCGTGCTCTTCCTCAGTCATTTTGGCAGGAACCACAGAACATGAGTACAAGCAGCATGAGTTCTGGGAGTACATTTCCAAACCTTTTACCCTTGTTTCAAAATGACAATAATAATAGTGAAGTTGTTATGGGGATAAGACCACTCACCCCACCCGAGGAAAAACCGCGGCCCCCAAAAGAACCAAGAATGAAGATAACGGCACCTCCAAATACGGACTTACTTCTAAAATTATTTGAAACTGTAGAAGAAGACAGGACTAAAAAGTTTGTTGTCAGAAGGGGAAGGTTAGTAAGATTTTTATTTTAATCTTCTGATACAGCACTAATGAAAAGGGTTTACTGACTATAATTATCTTCAGTGTAAACATTTTACTTTAGTAGATGTCTGATCGAGCTTCATTCTTTGGACACTAATGCATGATTATAATATACGAGGAGTAGCGAATGGTAAATCTGAGACTGTCGGAGATGCCAAGATAGCTATTTTCAGGGTTCTTCCCTTTTACTCAAAACAAAATCCCAGGACTTTTCCAGGTAGTTTCAAGGTGTGCTGAACTTTTCATGGTCTGGATATATGCGAGACACTATAAGTAGAGTCAATTCAAACACAAAATATGAACAACAAAAGAATGAAATACTTGAACTCCTGAAACCAAGACCATGTGTCTACTGGAAAAGAGCATATGCTGCGCACATGCATAAATAGGCTTACACTCAGTCCATATTGGGGCTAGGGCAAGTTAGAATGTGATTCACAATCGGGTAGGGTTGTTATTCTGGTTTTACATAAGAACAAAATTGTGACTAAATCAATTCTATTAGAACAAACTGTTTTTAGTGGACTGCAAACATAAAATTCAAGGATTTTTCCAGGTCACTCTAATAAAACTCTATTTTTTCAAGGAGTAATTCCAGGGTTGGAATGAAAATTCCAAAAATTCAAGGATTTCCAGGTTTTCCAGGTGGTAAACAAACCCTGTATTTTAAATTCCATGCCCAAGACTTTGGAAAGCAATGAATGATCTAAGACCTAGACATAACAATTCAAGAAATCTGAGTGAGACACCAAATTCAACAAAATTGAAGAAAAAAAGAGATTTTGTTCCTAGTATTCCCTCGAGTACATACAATAAAGCACACAGAAACATTTGCAGTGTAGGTTCTGCTCCAGCTTTCAAAATATATTTCCACTTGCCATCCAATACATGGTACATATAGCAAAATTAAACTGACCGTGAAGCCAGAACCACAACGACAAACCTTGACAGTTGAACCCTTATAATACAGTACATTCCTTAAACTACCATGATCACTAAGAGCTTTTCAAATCAATAGAATGTCCATATAAAGAAAGTATTTCTCTTTCCATTCCAATTCACTGTCATTCATTGTCATTACCAGAGAAACCCATAGCTCTGCTGGAAATGCCAAGAATGCAAACCATTTTATGAGAAAATCCAAGACTGCAAAACTAAGAAAAAAATAAGAAGTACAAAATCTGGAGACATGACAAAAAGATGACATGATTTCAAGAACTAGCCAGAATTTGCTGAGACTTCTTTAGAGACCATTCACTACCCCTTATAAATTATGCTGTTTTTAGTAAACACATAAACTTCACAAAATAAACAGCAAATCTTTCTAAAAAGTGGATTTTACTGATGACAAAAGAAAGTCATTATTTGTGGTGCCATATTTTTGAAATTTAATTAGGACAAGATCAGTTCTGGGTGATTCATGCTCTTTCCAGGCCTGCCACTGAACAAACAACAGCATATATTTTACCTCAATTTCAAATTTTAGGAAAAGTATTTACCTCTGTATAGCCCTAATTTATAATAGTAATAATAATAATAATAATAATAATAATAATAATAATAATAATAATAATAATAATAATAATAACATTAATAATAATAATAACAACAACAACAACAGATAGTGGAGTCTGACCTTAAGCTTTG
>JAOBRD020555928.1:0-16446 GCA_027575215.2 Hydrozoanthus sils | reverse complement strand
TGCCCTGAATTAAGAAAAAATGCCCCCGCTGTTATCCAATCAGCTCGAAGTAATTTTGCCCTCTATGTTATAAGAATAATAAACTGTCCATTGATCAGAATCCTGGTTGTTTTCTACAGAATGTTGTTATCCCCACTTTGAAGTAACACAGCTTTCATATTTTCAGGCATTGTTCCGATATTCTGTGAAGAAATCTTTCAAGGAATACAAAAGCAAAAAGATGAAGGATCTACGACTCAGTTTGAGGTGAGTTTGTAACTAATCTGTGCTATATGTAATTACTCATGGCATAATTCATTGGTATAACTTGCTGCTGATTGGTAAACTGTGGAGAGGTACCTTTTGGTGGTATGTTATCATTGTTTCTTTAATTTATGTTACCTGTCAACTCCAAAGGTGAGTCAAGTTTTTTATCATTTGGAAAGCTCGAAAAATAGAGTCACTTTTCTAATTTAAAGACAGAAATTTCATCCGTCACGTTTTATCTACAGAAGAATTTGTAATTGTGGCGTGTAATACGAAGATGAGACGGCAAGATATCTAGAAGTCAGAATACAAGAACACGAAGGCAAATCAAAACACTTGAAAGCCTTTGAGAACTGTTTATTCTTTCATTAGAAGACGTATCAGCATCGAGGCACTATTCTGGAACTTTATAAATAAGTACAACCAGGCAGACTACAATTCAATTCTTTTCCCAAATGAGTGACTTAAATTTATTCAAACTTTTAAATATTTAAATTCAAAAACTGTACGTTTTTTTAAATAGGTGACATTTAGTATGCTGGAGATCTACAATGAACAGGTCAGAGACCTTCTTAACCCTAAGTCCAACAAGAAAGGGGGTTTGAAGGTGCGCCAACATCCAAAGAAAGGTTTCTATGTCGAAAACCTTTTGACTGTAGCAGTTGGAAGTTATGCGGACATTGACAGTAGAATGGAGGAAGGGACAACTAACAGAACTGTGGCCTCCACTAACATGAATGCTACTAGCAGGTTTGTTGAGATTTATGACAACAAAACAAACATTTGTTTATTTACCTGTAAGCACCGATAAAAAACAAAGAAATATACCGTTTTCAAGTACTCTCCAGAGACGCCAAAGACAAGAGAAGAAGCGGCCATGTTGGTGCCCTAAACAAAAGAAATCATCAGATTATTTTGTTCAGGGGCACCAACATGGCTGCTATGACGTCAGGTGAAAACGGTCTACAGATAGTTGCTGGCAGCCTGGAATAATCATTAGTTGGGACTAGCTGACTAGGAAGCCTGAGAACTTTTAACTATCTCGAACATTTAACCTCACTAAAATACAAAAAGGTCTGATTATGACTTTTACAGTAAAGCCGTTTGGTTCTTTAAAAACTACAATTCAAGATGTTTTAAAACTTGCTTTTTATACTCTATGATTTTCAGTGAAAAGTTTGTTTCTGCAACTTCATTTTGCAAATAAATAGGTGCTCTTATTATGAGCCTTGGAGTGAATTTCGTGTTTTTATGATTGCCCCTGCAGATGATGACGAAGTCAACGTCATAATTTTTTTCCATTTTCCAACCATCCTGTTATTGGAAACGTTGTTTTCAGCTTAAACCTAAACAGTTCGTTGAAATAGAAACGATAAAAACATGCTTTTGAGTTTAAATTGAAAACAAAAAAGGCAGGTGGAACGCTCTTAGATTAGATAATCTAAATGTACAGTTCGACCTCTATTAAGCGGCTAATTTCCAATAAGCATCTTTAAAGTCCCACTCAAAGTCCCAAGGGTGGCCACTCAATAGGGGTTGGACTGCATTACCTTCCTTTGACATTAAATAATGTATGTATCACAACATGTGTTTTATTTAAAAGCAGTTTTGAAAGCTTTACAACTTAGAACATCCAAGTTACTCCTCCCCTTTGTATTTGTAAGAATAATATGTTTAAAAGGGCAAAACCGTTAGTTGGATAGTTTTTCCTACTCGATATACTCAGACTGAAAACTGCCTGCATTATCTTTCAGCCGAGCGCATACAGTAGTTGGTGTAACCTTCACGCAGAAGAAGAAAAACGAAGCTGGAGAAGAAACTGCTAAGACATCTCTCATCAACCTCGTTGATTTAGCAGGAAGGTCAGTGGCACTTTATTATTTGTTTTTACCGTTAAATTGCAAACAAATTAAGTTTGTGGTTTTGATCTACTTATTTTGATGACTGACTGATTTAGACTAGCAGGGTCTAGATTACACAAGTCAGTCAGGTCCAATTCATAATAGGCCCTTTGAAGTTGGAGTTCACGTGTCCATACATACCTTAAATTAATTAGCTATGAAAAAATGATGTTAAGAAATTATTTAGGAGGCATAGTTTCAAGTCATATTGTTAAGAACTCCAAAAATGACAGCAAATATGAAACCACAATTTTTCTATAAGCAAACGTATGTGAACATATTACTAGAGAGCAAGGCTTGTTCCAGTCAGTAACTGAAACTTTGTATTTTACAAATGTGGACCTGCTCTTTCTGAAACTATCTGATTTTAGGGCCAAATTAACGGTTGATGTTAAGACAAATAGATTAAGAATTGCTAGAGAAAGTTGCCTAGAAAAATGATCTTGTGCAAAATAATGTGGAGTTATTTCAAGGCTTTTTGATATTTAGCATGTATCATACAATAACAAGGAACAAGTTAGTTACTTTGATTCTAAAATGAACTTTTTAAGATTGTAGAAAGATTTTCATACGTTCACTGATTTAGAAACCGTTACATAAAATTGATCTACGCCATTTGTTTATTACAGTGAGAGAGCAGATTCAACTGGAGCTACCGGGGACAGATTGAAAGAAGGAGCAGCAATTAATCAGTCTCTTTCTGCTCTTGGTAATGTCATATCTGGTAAGTAGTTTCCAGATTGTTCCAGAGTTCACACAGTCATGAAAAGTCATGGTACTTGCAAATCCATTTCCAGGCCTGGAAAAGGTTATGATTTTGATTGAGAAAACAAATGTTCTTAAAATTTTAGACCATATGACGAATTTGTAAATTCATAAACGTCACGCTGTCTTTCAGTGTTCATAAGGTGTTATTGGTATCAGTCAAAGCCGAGTTAAAGCGCGAGTAGCTTGCTTTGTTAGAGTGGATTGTTTGGTTTCTTGGTTATGGAAAACGGCATTTTGCCTTGGAAGAGTCATGGAAAATGGCGTTTGGTCACTAAAAACCATGAGATTTCGTTCCTCATTCTCGGTGTGAAACCTGAATAATAAAGCGCTGTTTCACAAATCAGCTGCATTTGTTATGTCCTGAGTAATTGATGCCCTTGTCAGAGAAGAAACGTAAACTGAAAGAAGTTTTGCGAAATGTCTAAAAGAGCTAAGACTCAGTCCAGTTAAACACATTCAACGTAAGAAAAATATGTTACGAGGTTTTCTTTAACTCCCCTAACTGTATTTTGCGGTAATAAAGTTTGTTTATGATATGTAAGGTAATTTACTGATAACAAACAGCTGACTCAGAGTTGCGATTTTCTACCCTCTCAGCGCTCGCTGACAAATCTCAAGGGAAGAGAGTACGAGGTAGGTTCAACAACAACAAGAGTGTAAAATGATTGCATATTTCTGAAAATATCTTTACCCAGCCTATGAAACTGTGCGTACGAACCAACACTTACTCCTACAGTTTGAAACGAAGCTCTTTCATCTTCAGATGATCCAGTTCACAGAAACGAGTTCCTAGGTTAATTCTTTTGAGGAAAACAGAACTTAGAACACAAAAATACATCAAAATGTTTGTTCACTCTATCGCTTTGTACGATAGTCTTGCTCGAGAGAAGGAAATTTGACGGCATGAATTGCCTTTAGTTACTTTTTAGTCGTTATAGATAAATGCATAACAACTTTCAAATTTTTTTACGTACAATTTGTATTTGTTGTTTCAGTGCCTTTCAGAGATTCGGTACTTACTAAACTGTTGAAGAATGCTCTTGGAGGAAACAGCAAAACAATTATGGTAAGATATTGAAATCCTTCCTTACGATCCCACGATTGAAAGTATGCTTTGGTACAGATTGAAATAGGAAGAACTTTGGAGTATGAGTTGGCGGGAATTAAAATGGGAGAGATCCTTTGAGTAAGTTGACTGAAATGGAAAAAAAAAATTGACGTGGCTCAAAATAAATGGCTTTTTGGGAGTGTTAAGGAGCCCAAAATCGACAATTTAACTGTCTACGTTCGGATTCAGGATTGATTTTTGAGGAAAGCATGACTTAAGAACTCCTAGCGTCGCCACCATGATCAATTGTTATTTCCAGGAGTTCTTACCGTGTAATTTAGATCCAACTAGCAGAGTTTGGTTGTTTTGTTATCCAACCTCCTCACCGCCGCCTGGTTAGCCCAGTTGGTAAGGCACGAGTCTGTCGTGTGGGAGGCCCGGGTTCGATTCCCAGTGGCGAGACTTCACTCAGGGTCAGTAACTGAGGAGAAGGTGCTGCCTTTGCTCTAACATCTACAAACTGTTAAACCTTCACATCTTCTCGGATAAGCACATAAAACCGTAGGTCCCGGGTGGGGACCTCGAGTCCTATTGTTTGTTCTCCCGTATTCCTTGAGTTAAGAATGTCACAAAAACTTAAAAACAAATCATTAGAAATCAGTTACAATGAATATATTGAGAAATTTTACGGCTCAAAGACTAGTTTACCTGTGGAAAATACCATGATCTGAGGTTTACAGGTCACTCTAAATTTTGTCCCCTGAATAAATAAAAGAAAGCTTGTTTTATTTATATATGATAATTTTCGAGATTCGAAATCTTGTGAACGTTGAATTTTTATTCGTTCCTTACTCGTTCATTCACCGCCTCCTGGAGAGCCCAGTATAGGCAAGTCGCCGGCCAATCTATCGTGCATGAGGCCCTCTTTCCAGCCGGACCTTCACTCGGGTACAAAATAAATGAGAAGGGGCTTTGCTATAATTCAGCAAACGGTTAGAATTTCGCATCATCTCGGATAAGGCTGTTGAACCGTAGGCCTTTGGAGTCCTGTTGTTGGGTTGTAAAACCTAGTGGGTTTTCCGACTACCTTGGAATATTGAAGGCTAAAAAAAGAGTCACTCCTCAAGCAGTTCCAATCGGATAAACTTTGCTGTGTTTAAACACTCTGCGTATTCCAGTGCCGTAGGTGGGCAAAAAGTTTTTTCAGGGGGGCACAATTAGGCAGAGTGAACTGCCAAAGTGAGGCCTCAATTTTTCCCTGCAAAAATTGGGAAACTTATCAATTAATACTAATTTATTTGGGCCCTTCCCCTAGCTACGGCATTCTGTTCATTTAAACTAAGCAAGACTAACCCTGGATTTTCTTGCGCGTGTGATTAAATGTTCTAAAATGCATGAAAGTAATAGTTGGTTGTCGTACCTTTTTTGTTCTCCCAGATTGCAGCGATTAGCCCAGCTGATATAAACTATGATGAAACTCTGTCAACCCTAAGATACGGTAAGTCAGATTACTTTAACTTTGTTATGCTTCAAAGTTAATTCTCATGAATATTGATATGAAATTTTTCTATGTAAATATGAATGAAAACGTGAGGCTTACAAGACTTGTATATGAACTCCTAGTGTATCTAAGTTACTGAGTTGCAGGTCTCATAGAGTTAGCTGATTTGTCCCCTTTGTGAAAAAAGTTTATCTTATATATGCTTGGACTTGGTGGAGTCATGGAGCTGTTTTGACGTTACTATTACTGCCTCTGTATATGTTAGCAGTAACCCAAAACTTGGGCTATAGTTTTGATGTACCCTATACCACCTGTGAACTCAAGTTAATACCAGTAGTAACTTCCAAAGAACTGGGATCTACCTTTATTAACTGTTTACGTTTTGAAGATAACCCTCTTCAAAGTTAGGACCAGTTTATGTACCCTCTACTACCTGTGTACACAAGAACGGTAACTACCTCAAAAACTGGGGCTATTTTGATGTACCCCATACTACTTGACGTATACTTGTTAACAGTAACTAACTGCCCCAAAACTGGGGGCTTCTATGATGGATCTCATTTATAACCTGTGTATACCTAATAACGTTATCTTTCCCACATTTTGGGATTTTTTGCTTTGATGTAACCTATACTGTCTGTTCTTAAATAAAATAGCTGTCATTTCGATGTACCTTACACAGCCTCTGTGCCTAGATAGAAAATTAAGGTTTTTGTTAATACTCCGAAATTAATTTAAGTTTGTATATCAGTTGTAAAGAAAGTACGAAGAAGGTTAAAGCAAGTGCGTAAGTTAGCTGATTTTTGCTCTTAAGCTTAGTTTACAAAGCTATATCATGCAGATTAACAAGCTAAGCTTGAAAACTGAATTTTTTCCGTAATCATTTAAGCTGATCGTGCGAAGCAGATCAAAACAAAGGCAGTTGTCAACGAAGATCCAACAGAGAAGTTGATCAGAGAACTTCAAGAGGAAAACGAGAAGCTTATGGAAATGTTAAAGCAGGCTCAGGGAGGAGAGGTTGTAAAGATGGCGAGTGATGATGATGACGATGACGGCGATGATAACAAGGAACTATCTCCAGAAGGTACGTTACATGTACTAATGATAACAAACAGGCAGGAACTCGTGCGAGTTCCAGTAGCTCAGTGGGTGGAGCGCCTGATCGATAATCAGAGGGTGATAGGTTCGACACCCGTTAGGGACTCAGAAGTTTTTTCTTCTTAGAAAAAGGAGCTTGTGACAACGAGAACATTTCTTCCACAGTTTTTTAACCTCAGTTCTTACTGTTCGGACTTACATTTCAAAGCCTTTGAACAATCAGGGTTTTTAAAGTTTATTTGGCCTTTTTCTTCATTTCTTACCGTTGGGACTTTCATTTCAGAGCCCTTGAACTCTCTGTCTCACGATATTTTAATTTTATTTGGCCTTTTTATTTGCGTGTGATAGAAAGGTTTGTCTTTTTGGGAAAATGTGCTATATCTCGGGTAAACACCTTTATGTTAACAGATACCGAAATTTACATCCAAGTCGTTTATATTGAATATCAAGATATCTTTTGTAGATCATGAAAAGATGTAAAAACTGTACAACATTAAAGTCGTCGAAGTCTTCGTCTGTAGTGTTTTTCTGTCACAAAGACCGACGCTTCCAGCGCTTCTTGAGTTTAACAGGAGTGCAGGCCACTCGTTACTTTTTCTTTTGTTACTTTTTTTATAGTTGTGACTGGAAACGAAATATGATATGGTAAACGAGAACAAGTGCTATTCACTTGATATCGTTACACCAATCAGAGGAGACATTCTCTTGGAAGATATACTTTGAACCTATTTTAAGATACGAGTTCCCGACCACACCAGGCTTCCAAAACTTCCGATATTGAGTCATTAATCAAAATTAAGTACATTTTAAAACTTCGGACATTTTAATGTACGGAAGTTAGATTAAATTTTCGGACCTTTTTTTGTCAAAAAGTTCAATCGTCCGAGTTTTTTCGTAATTAAGGTATCCAGCTTTGGTAAAAAACTATTTAACTCAGTAGGAACCGATCAAAACCTCAGGGCAACAGTCTGACGCTCTTAACCTTGAGCTTTGAAGTCTGATAAAAAGAGATGGTTTACATCAATTCCATTTCATAAGGAGATGGTTTGTACATCAATTACAGTTCATACGGAGGTAGTTTTTGTACATCAATTCCATTTTATGTTATAATGAAAATCATGCAAGACTCTTATGCGCACGATTTATTTTCTAGAGAGTTCATAGCTCGGTGGTAAGTTTATCGCGCTTAGTGTCAGGAAGTTGGTAGGTTCAAATCGTACTGAATTTGATATTTTTTCGACAAGGTTGGATGTTTCTTTTACCCTCACATACATGCACTCAATTACATGCTTGAGTCAGAGCTCAAAATAAGTTACTAACAAAACTGGTTATCACCTGCTTGCAGAAATGGCCGAGTTGAGAAAACAGATCGAAGAAGAACTAAAAGCATCGGTATGTAGATGTTTTACAAAATGTCATTGAAATTAAAGTAGCTTTGCCATTAATTCTTCATTTCAATCATCCAAATTCCATATTGTCCAACAAATTTCTTTTCAATTACAAGATTCTATTTGAATTTAGGTAGCTCTGAAGTGAGTACTTAATTTTAGTCATCCAAATTCTATATTGTGCAACAAATTTCTTTTCAATCACAAATTGTCAATGAAATCAAGGTAGTTTAACGTAAACACTTCATTTCAGTCATCCAAATTCCATATTGTGCAACAAATTTCTTTTCAATTACAAAATGTCATTGAAATTAAAGTAGTTTTGACCAGGAACAATTATGGGCTCCAGTTTTTACATGAATACATATTTTTGGTTATCCAAATATTGTGCCACAAAAGTTTTTTTAAATAATTTCTTCACGTGAAGCGGCTTTTTAACTATAACTTGCATATGATTCTTACAAAAAACAGAAGATGACTACGGAAAAGATAATGGAAAAAAATGTTTAATTTTAGTTTGGTTAAAGCCTTCAACATGTGAGTTGTTGAATGTTGTTTATGTGTTTCTTTCTTTACTCGTTTTGGTTTGCAAGCTTTTTAATTCGTAACATGGTGTCAGGTAGCCAAAATTTGTACTACGATAATTATATAATGAAATATTTTTTCCTCAGATGGCAAAAACTGAACGCGAAATGTCTGATATGAACAAAAACTGGGAAGACAAGATGGCTGAAAGCCAGCAAGCAAGCAAGGTTTGTCGTTCAAGCTGTTTGCAAGCAGAGAAAGTGAATCTAAACTTCTATATGCAGTAATGACAGCTGCTAGTAATTCTTTTGATAAACTTCTGTCGTTCTTGGAATGGCAAAACAGTAACCATACTACGAGTTAAATTAGTTTATCCTCTGTTGCTGATGTGTACCAAAGACGTATGTGCTACTCCATCCTCTACACATCGGTACAGACATGTAAAAAGCCAGATTGGCTGGCGAAAATGAGGGGGGAAGTTACTCTCCCCAAAGTTTTGAATAGCGATGTCAAATCTAATATCTGGGATTGCGGTATCTTTGGTTGTTCGACTTGTCTCTCGGTCCAAACCAATTTCGTGTACCAAAGAATAAAGGAACAGTTCCTTAATTCTTGTGATAGGAAAAACGGTATGAAACATTAAAAAGTAGCTTCATGGTAAATGTACGTATGATATTTAACAACTTAATGTGTTTTTTGTATTTTTTGAAAATTAAAACATCATCTTTGATATGAATTTTTAGATTATTTATCAACCAAGACGCTTCCATCGAAATACCACCAGATGTGGACATGAAGTTTTCCTCTTAAAAAGTTGCTTGATATAGAATATCCTTGTTATGTTGTAATTGATAAACGATGACACAAAATAACTAGTGAGTTGAAATACTCATAAAACTTTGGTAACAGCATTTTTAATTATACTATCTTAAAAGCTAGTCTGAGGCGTAAGTTGTTTTTAAGAGATGATTTAAAACTGCCCAAGAGAACGCTTCTTCTCCTTCGTTTTACTCGTTCTTCATTTTTGATGTCCAAGTAAACATCCACTCATCGAACGTAAATTGTCACGAGTCTTTTTTTAAAGATCTACAAAATCAGATGTTTAGAAAGAGCAAATTGCTTTGTTATTGAGTCTGAAAGATTGTTGATTGATAAAGAATTAGTTTTGACAACAAAAAATGGCAAGATACAACCAGTAACTAAATGTTAGAAAGACTATCTACCGTCTTGGCCTAGACACTTCGTCTTTCTTTTGTATAAAGGACAAAGAGGCCCAAAAGAAAGAAAGAGAATCCACGCCTCACTTGTGGAACTTGAACCCCGACCCGCAGTTGACTGGAATGATTGTTCATCTTCTCAAGCCAGGTTTGTAACACTTCTATCGTATTTAAAGTAAATGTTTTTTTATTCTGCAGATCGACTTCTCGTTAATACTCTCGTTTAGCCTCTTTGTTAAATATTCAGATTCATCTTAAACTAAAGTTTTATTTTGTTCTTGGAGCTTTCTCTTTCTAAATTTTTACAAGTTCATATATTGAAAGTTAGTCGTAGGTTAAAGTTGGTCACTGTTCTTTGTTGCGTACGTTTGTGACATGTACGTCAAAACTTTTTCTTTTAAGTTTAAAAACTAGCTCACAAACACTTGTCGGTCTTCATGATGATAAATAGTTTTCAACTAAGTTTATTAATCGTTTATTATTTTGTATTATTGTTTCATCATAGGAACGATAAAGTTCGGAAATAAGAAGGCAGATCCAGCCCCAGATATTGTTTTGGCCGGACTGAGGTAAGCAAATCTTGTTCTCCTTCCCCTTCAACGCCTATCATTATTGTTCACCAGCACTTTGAGTCGTCTGTAGAAGTAGAGCATTATTTGAGGGAGGGTTTAGAGTTCAATCAAACCTTCGAGTGCCGTTGAAATGGACGATATGATCTTGGTATCTTTGTCCAACTTTGCACCCCTGACGGCTTTGAAGGCTGTTGTCTAAGCTTAGACTATCAGGGCGTGTCAATGGTGGTTTCTTACCCCAGTTTGGACCTGTAAACTTTTGAAACAATGGCTGTCAACCCAGGCCCTCTTTTGGGAGGGTTCGATTTCATTATAGATCTGGGTTTGGTGGAATTGTTTTCCAGGACAGGTTTTCGAACCGTACGATGTTACTTTCCTTTTTGTCTTTTTCTTTTTGGCGGATTTCAGTATGACGTCATTGTTTACATTTGCCTCATTAACATAAATCAAACTTCAACATTGAGAAAAAATGAGTTCAAAATTCGATAGAGTATCGCAAAGTGAATAATCATTGAAAGTTTTAGCTGGATACACAGAATACTTTGAGAGTAACGAGGCTTGCAAAGTTGTTCAATTACCAAGATAGTATGGCTGGGTGGCAAGAGTTGCCTCTTCTCCATACAATTACGGCAAATTTTGGAGTCTCAAAAAGGCTTCTTTCTCCGAAAGTATCCAATGGATCAAGCTAAAACTTTGACAGATTATTAACCGCGCTACACTTTATCGAATTTAACTTACACTTTAGTTGTATAAGCAATGAAATCCACCTATATGAAGAACTTTTACAGACGGTTTTGAAGCTAAAACTCAGTAAGTGGTGTATATTAATTCGTGATGCATTGTGTTTCATCCACAGTATTCAGAAACAGCACTGCGAGGTTGTGGTTGATGGTTCCAAGGTATTGCTTAAAACGTTCCCGGATGCACGAGTGCTCGTGAATGGAGAACCAATGACAGAAGATGAGGAGCTGGACCATGGGGACAGGTGGGCGCTAAATATTCTAACCGATTGAAAGACTCGTTCCCAGTCATTTCCTGTTGGTGAAGATCGAACTGGAACGAGCGAGCGGAGTTGGGGTGTAGGGAATGATGGGAAGGGAAGAAGGAAGGGTTTCCTTCTTCACCAACAGAAAACAACTGGGAACGAGTCTGACTTGTAGATAACTCTTCTGTAAGGGTACGTACTTGTTGACTCTCAGTAAGAACGCAAATCTTAAAGGTCTTTGGCGAAAACCAGTTCACGATGGTTCTCAGTATAAAATGTGATGTAGATCAATTTTATTGCATAAAATCTAGAAAAACGTTGTTCACCGTTATTAGAATAATTTAAACATGTTTTATCAAACAAAAGTTGGACGAATTGAAACTCTGAGCAGTGTTTAAAAGTAAAGAAAACCTCTCATGGTAAACACAGAAGTTTTTTTAAAACAAATTTCCTTAACCAGTATTGAAATTAACTTGCTTTTGATCAACTGGGCCCTGGAACAAAATAGGGTTTTCTTTGTTAAATTCTAACTGATACTGATGCTCAATAAAAGACGATGAATTGTATGTTTGTGGAAGCAACCTGCCTTGATGAATTAATACACTATGTCTCCATTCATTCAAAAATACTGAACGTACAAATAAGCTTCGTAATTTCTACCAACTAATTCTGCAATTTCTACAGAATAATGTTCGGTTCCAGTCATCTGTATGTGTTTCACCATCCCGCTCAAGCAAAGACTTCAACTGTCAACATTGACGACATCAGTTATGAAATGGCTCAAGAAGAAATCGCTAAAAACTCAGGAATCGAAATGGATAAGGATGACAAGTCCAGAGGTTAGATAAGGACCCACAACATATCTCAACAAAATTTACTTACAAATGTTTTGAACTCACAGGTGAATCCTGAAATTCGATTTGCTCTCGATTTTCAGTATGAATCACAGACCTTTTAATGTGTAATTACACTATCAGTATCTTCAGTCAATAGTTTCTCTATGTTATTTCAATTAGCCAGTCTCAAATCAAAAGATAAATAAACAAAATACCGTAACAATAAAAAGGTGGAACAGCATGTGACATGAATAAAAAAAAATAACCTATCCTTTTTAGAATGGACAGCTAAACATTAAGTTTACCCATGTCATACTAAGGTCAAATGAAATGAGAAGTTTATTTATTCTGTTTCCTCAACTTATCGCATCATTTTTGCTCAGAAATAAAGGTGTTGTGACTGTTCCAGACTATCGCCTGGTTGTTTAAGTTAGACTCGGTTATATTAGAAACAAGCATGTCTATAGTGAAGTTATGCGTTGAAGGTGCTAGACCACTGCAGCACAGATCTACTAATTTACCCTTCAGTCTTTCTTTCCCTGTATCTGCACTTTTATCAATTGTTCATACTGGCCCGATTAGGGGAGAAGGGTACGTTCATACTTAACTACATAAGTATACTTTTTCATCTCGGTGTTATAGTACCACCGTATACGTTGACCTCTGGTTCAAATCCACCACACTTATAAATAACCGATTGGTTTGCCTCTAACAAGTTGGGATTTATGATCTTGTTTTCATTCTTTAGTCTCCCGTATTAACTTACATACCAAGCTATATACATTGATACTGAAACTGATAACTGTACATGTACAGACGCACTTCTACTTCAAGAGGATCTTGTTGATCTAATTCCAATGATCGAGGAGGCAAACGCTATCAGCCAAGAGCTTGACAGGAAGGTACTCTGATGTTTTACTTAAACGAAAGGGGAAAAAATATGTTTGAGAATCACTTTGCTCTACCGATACGATTATGTTCTCAGTTGTTACAAGAAGTGTTAGTACCACATAGACCAGCACAATTTTGTTTACCACCCTTGCCAATGAAAGATATAGTTTCTGAATCTAGAGCATTTACTGTAACCATTCAAGCCGAAACGGGTTGCCATGTTTTGCACAAGATTTTGCCTGTGGGTTTCTAGAAACCGTGTGGTATACGTTTGAGGATTGTGAGCAACATTTCATGTTTACAAGGTTTTCAAGATGTTTGCAAGATTTTGGAATAGCCCTAGCAACTCTTAGAAACAGTCCGGACGTTTTTGGAAACTCCTACTTTTTGGAAATTGTACTAGGTGTGCAGGGACTGAAGGTTGTTTTTTCTGGCGTGATATTATAACCTCTGATAATGAGGCGGAGAAGTTTTCCTTGTTAATGTGGCTGTTTGCTTTTGATAGGTGTCATTTGAAGCAGTTGTCGTTCCTGCGAAGGCAAGAGGACTCCCCGACGGAAGACCAGAGGTTGGTTTTGAAAATTTCCTTGTCAAGAATTTTAAGTAAGGGCCCGTGCTATAAAGGGGATTGCTCCTCCCACTTCTTCCAAATTTTGGACCTTGCGGCTGTTCAACTTCTCTCTGAGCGATAGAAATAAAGAAAATCATAACTGCTAAAATTTAAATATTCGTAATTACTTTTTATATACAGTAATGGCAAAAAAAGCAAGCGAAATTTGTTTCGTTTCGTCGAAATTTAAGGGAAATTTTGTACATTTTTCGGCGAAGTTCGCACACCTCCTATAGATTTTCGTTCATTAGCAAAACTCGTGTTTCGTTGATACTTGGATTATTGTGTTTGTGTTTCTTTTTGGCACTACCACATGCTGTGTATGTTAGAATTTGCCTCTAAAACAGAAATCAACAAAAACTTATGACATTGGAGTAATTAGTTACTCTGTTCATTAAGTTACGTCAAACAATTTTACACATCTATAGTCCGTTTATTTCATGCCATGTCTCTTTGGAGTTTGAGTGACAACTGAAGGTGACGAGCACCTGGCAGAGCAGGCCCTTTTATAGCGCGGGTCCTTGTTTAAGGGGGGGGGGGGCTGTAAATGTTGTTCATGAAGCCAATCAACTCAGACCTCCAGCTCAGCTGAAGGAAAACACTGCATCTATTCCAAATTTCGTTGAAGAACTGAAAGCGTTTCAAGGGTTCCGTTTGCAATCGCGTAAATTATGTGCGTTTGATGCCGCAAAGATCACTTACAACTCCATTGTTTATTCCAATAAAAATTACTACGTTATTCAAGAAGTTTATAAAGAATGGTCATCTGCGGTTTAAAATTAAAGAAACCTGTGCCCTTGCTTTGAAGTGGGTGATCACATATTGAGCTTTACCAGTACCTCGCAACGGCATCGCTTTTACCAGTTTGGCTGTTTGTCCAGTATTTGTATGGCTCTAGGAGTTGACCACGTAAGAGCAATTAAACTGAGACGTTTCTTGTTGCGCCTGGAGAAAGATTGCAGTTGTCGATTGAACAAACAAAACGATTCGGTTTTTAATTGGCATATACCGGTTGTTCGAGACAAGGGGCATGGTCATTTTCGAGAAGTGACGAGTCTCTAATTCTTTCTCGTTTTCTTACAGCCGTATATTTGTATGAAGAACCTGGAATCTGGTTTGGAATGGCTCTGGCCAAGGAATAAATTCATCAATCGCAAGTATTTGATGCAAGAAATGTACGAGAATTACGAGGAAGGTGAAGAATGGCGTGTTCCTGATGAACGAGACCCGTTCACAGAGCCTGCAGGCACAGAGGTCATGATTGGCTGTGTGGAAGTGTCCATGCAAAGTCTTGGATATGTGGTGGGTCTCTGAGAATCATTAATATTTCATTAGAGATTAGAGCTGGACGATAAACCAATAAGACTCCTTTTCTAGCTTTTCATGTTTTCTTCGAGTCCTGTTTATAACTAGAACTAAGTCATCATTAGTTATTCTTAACAAAAAGTTGTGCATGGTTACAAGATTTTCAAATTATACTGGAAAACTCTCTTCATAAGCTAGAAATCACCGTAAAACGCGTGGCATTCAACGATTGTTTTAAAAACTTTAGGAAAACTGGGATTCTTTCCTTGGATTTGAGCATGATCGGATTGGGCCAGACATAGAACCACAATGACCATTGATGGCATCATTTGTCTCTTCATGATAAGTTGACTTACACTGCCCATCACTTTTATCCTATAACGTCGTAGAGATTGTGCTGTACACGAGGCCCACTTATATATTTATCTCTGTTTTGCAGCTTGATATGCGAGAACAGCTTTCAATCACTGACTACAGAGGGAGTGAAGTGGGATACTTGAACGTAAGCATGATTTACAATTCAATAAAATTTATTTGATGCTTTTGTTACAATGCAAAATGAGAAAGAGAAAAATAACAGATACGAGGTACTCAGCTGGCTGCAATAACACGAGATTAGTCTAGACGCCCAGCTGGTTAGAGATTATTTCATTTTAAGTCGAAGAAAGAAGAAAGAAGAAAGAAAATACACCAGAAATATACAGAAAAAATAAAATATATACATAGCCAAAGTAAAACAAGGCAATAAATTGAAAATCTGAAGACACTGTTTCGTTACGTGTTTTATGTTAGCAATAGATGTAGTCAGAATGCCATTGGAGAAGCATTCGAAGCTCGGTTTCTTGCAAAACCTCTATGCTTAAATCTTTGTCGTTTCTTGGCTTCAGCCCCAAGTCAACCAAAATTTCGGTATTTGTAATTAGAAGCTCTGCTTGGTACTTTCTTGACATTAATGGACGCGAGTTTGAGTATTTTCTTTACTGGTTGTAGATTGAAGTCGTTCCTCTAAACAAGAAAGGGAAAGAGATAACTGAAGATGATGACATCTTTATTGAAGACCCGAATGAAATGGTATATTAGTTTTTAGTGGTATCTTGTTTTGTAGTTACTGATTTTGTTGCATTTTTTTCTGACCATGGCTTTATTCGCGCTTCACGATGATTTTCTTGCAATTTAAGTTTCTTTCCTTTCACAGCCTATATCTTCAGCATCAGTACGAATACTAAATTGGTAATTTGTTTATTTAAGGTTGGAAAGGACCTCGATTTTGTTGTTAGGATATTGAGTGGAAGAGGAATTCCTAAGAAATATACTGTAAGTACTGTTCATTTTTATTGTTCCGTTGCTGTACACGTTCTTTTCCTAGTGTTTGTTGTTGTCGAGTTGTTTATTTGTGTAGATAAAACACTGAGTGACTGATTAATCGTTAATAGTATTGCGGTTCCTGTTACAATTCTGGAATGGAACAACTGCATGTTTCAATCAGTGTGATCATCTTCAAAGAGGTTAAACTCTGACGTGCTGTAATTAAAGTCCCTATAAAGCTTGTTTTTTT
>JAOBRD020555817.1:2805-15213 GCA_027575215.2 Hydrozoanthus sils | reverse complement strand
GTAACTACACATGCAGCAAACGATTGCCCTGTTCCCCACAAGGAGGTAAGACAGTATGCTATGTACCTTGTAATACCTTGTTTCACAGCCACTAACTACACATGCAGCAAACGATTGCCCTGTTCCTCACAAGGAGGTAAGACAGTTGCTATGTACCTTGAAATGCCGTGTTACACAGCCAGTAACTACACATGTAGCAAACTATTGCCCGTTTCCCCACAAGGAGGTAAGACAGTATGCTATGTGCCTTGTAATACCGTGTCACACAGCCAGCCTAACTACACATGGATAGTTTGCGTTCTTTGTAAGACTGAAAGAAATGGGTTAAAATACTCTTAAAACATGTGAGTTCGTTCGGATCTTTTCAACAGACGGGATGCAGGTGGCCAGCGTGGTGCATTATTGCTCTCTGCCGTTTTCGTCTCTCTCTATGCTTAAGCTTCCTAATAGGGACTTTATGCAAGAGGACGGCAAAAATCAAATGGTGAATACAATAGCTACACGTTGGAATGCGCACGTGCTGGCCATCCGCACGTCGTCGTCTTGAAAATTACAATGTGAAAAGCTTTATCTTGGAGTTCTTACGACTACGGGAACGACCTAAAGAAAATTTTCTCGGCAGTTTTCTTTTACCTTTAAGAAGAAAACTTTGATCTTTTTCTTTTCTCAAAACAAAATTTGGAAAAAAAAAGAAAGCGAATGAGCCATGCTTGATCAAAATAGTCAAACCAGAAGTGTATTGTTTGTTGCCGTCCTCGTTGTGTAAGGTTCCTAATTGCCGGAGTTGTTTAACATGAAATGAGAAAATAACCAGAAGTTCAGATGTACTGTGGTTGGTGATGTCCCTATAAAGCTTATTCTTTTTCTTTTTAGATGCAAAGTAGAACTCTCTAGTTATAAAAATTTCTTTTTTGAAAACAAAACAGTTTCTTGCAGTTCCTCTCACTTTTTTTGAGGTTTTAAACATGCACATAAGACAGTTTTGGGACTACATTACCCCAAGCAAGGCTCCCAACCCAAGAATCCTAGTGTGATGACGTAGCATGAGTTAGTTGTCTGGCAACCGGCTATAAGCACGCCAAGTTCATTCATGTTTTTTATCACTATAATAATGATAGTATGCAGAGACTTTCAATTTTGTCATGCTATTCCCTGCAACACAGTTGCATGACGTCTTATCGACTATCTGATAAAGATCCCAAGAAATTCAATTTTGAAAGGACAAAGAAAAAACACCTAATGCTGCTGAACGTCACAGGTTACCAGTCCCCGGCCTGCTTGGTCAAACTTTAAATAATTTCTCAATCTTTTTTTTATTAAAAAAAACGTACTTAAATGCAGAAATTTTCTCCTGTTGTTTAATTTATGAGCCCGTAGATATTAATGGTTTTAATCTAAAAAAATAAAATAAGCTTTATAGGGACATTAATACAGATGAACAGAAAGGTCTTTATTTCTTTAGTTTTGTTTTTTATGACATTTTGACTCAAGGAGTCGCGGGATAACAGACAATAGGACTCGAGATCCCTTTCATGGTTAACGTTCTCATCATAGGAGACGCGAACGTTTGTTTACAGATGTTGGAGCAAAGGTGGCACCTCAGTTCTCTTCAGTTATTTTAGGACCCTGAGTGAAGGTTTGCAACCGGGAATCGAACCCGGGCCTCCCGCCCAACAGACTGGTGCCTTACAAACTGGGCTAATCAGGCGGCGCTGGACTAACAAACCCTTATATAGATATATTGGTGCATAGTGAGTAGTGACAATAATTTTGAGCTGAACTCTTTTTGGCCTTATAGTCTCCAGTGGGCGTCTACACCTTTGTAGGAAACCTTGCCATCACGGTGAATGCGGCCTCTGTGATGGAGTCTCAACTGTTACTTGTCGGTGTGGAAGCAAAACTAAGGTAGGGGTGATGTAGGGAGGCGGTGTAGGGGCGATGGGATCCTGTTATTTGCTGCTGTAAAATCGTTACACACCAACAGCGATTTTCTATCAGAAGATTTACGAAAGTTTGAAGCAATTTTTACTTGTTGCTTTATGGAGGCAGTTTGTTACCGGGTATGCTGTAAGGTATTAGGTAGTTTAAACATTTTAAAAGCTTATGTTCGCAACTAGTTTCACAACAGAGTGGTAACAAAACATATATTCGTTGATATCTATATGGTAAAAAATGCTTTACAAAATATATTCAGTAATTTTAGTTCGTTGAATCAAGAATTTTGATTTTGAACTCGCTGATCGACAGCCCCAATTCTTTCACCAGATCAGAGAAAACCAGTTATATTTCCCGATTTATGACCTTGCTCACCATATGAGTTCCCATAGCTCAGTCGTACAGCGTCCTATTAGTATATGGCAGATCTTGCTGCGTTGAGAAAAATATTTCCCAATGCAAGTTAAAACTACAACAATATCTTTTGAAAAGAAAATTTATTTCCCACTATAGCTTATAATGTCCGCGGCCCAGTAGCTGAGCAATTAGTGTGTTCGGCTCGTAATCCTAAGGTCGCAAGTTCGAGCCCCGGCCAGACCACTGTGTTGTGTCCTTGAACAAGACACTTTACCCAACGTTATTCCAGTCGACTCAGCTGTATAAATGAGTAACCTGCGATAGATTAGTGTCCTGTCCAGGGGAGTCAAAGACTCTCATCCGTTTAACACTACGAAAACCGGAGATAAGCGCCGGCCTAATGAGCCAGTAGGCTCAAGAAAGGATTTAGCTTTTTAGTAGTTTTTGCCAACGAATTTTTATTTTTGTTTTTAATTCTACAGGAGATACAATGTGCTAGTAGAAAGATTGGAGGTAGGTATCCTTATGAAATTAAAATGTATTTCAACAAAGTCATTTTACCTCAATAATGAGCAGTACACCCAAGAAAATCATAATTCTGTCTTTACTCCACGAAAAGCATGTAAAAGCATTTAATATAGCGAAAAGTGTTAAAATAATTGAAGATTGAGAAAATTGTCTGTAGGTCGTTCTCGTAGTCGCAAGAACTCCGTGATGAGGTTTTCATGTTGTAATTTAGAAGACTACGGCATGCAAGTGGCCAGTAGGTACATTCCATCGTGCAGTTATTGCACTCACTATTTGTTTTCTGCCATCGTCGTCGGCCTTGCTGTCCTCATTGCTTAGAGTCTCTAATGAGATTTTCACATTGTAATTTAGAAGACGACGGCATGCAGGAGGCCAGTAGGTGCATTCCAACGGACAGTTGTATTTATCATTTTTCTCTGCCGTTGTCGGCAGCGACACCGTCCTCGTTTTAAGGTCTCTAACGACAGAGTATCATGCGTTAGTAGCCCCAAAGCACTTAAGCCTGGTTCACACACGTGAAATAAGCACAAGAAAATTAAAAATACGCATGCGCAAAGTGGACTGGTGACGACATGCTTATGCTTATGCTTGTTTCACGGATGTTCATACCGGTGAAGCTAACGACATAAGCAAAAGCACAAGCAAAAGAGAAAGAAAAATGTTTCTTTTTCTTGTGCTTATTCTTGTGCTTATTTCACGCATGTTCGCACTTGGATTTTCCTGTGCTTATGCTTATGGTTGTGCTCGTGCTTATCTCACAAGTGTGAACTAGGCTTAAGGCCTGTTTTAAACGTCGAACTTTACTTGTGCTGAATCTAAGGTAAATGAACTAAATCAATAGAGTTTGCCCATTAGCATTATATTCGGCACACGTGAAATTCGACGTTTAAAACAGGCGTTTAGATTACAGGCGTTGGTAATCCAAGTCTTATGAGTATTTCTCATTTTTCTCTAGAACAGTACCTTTGTGAGCGGCGTTGTAACAAAAAGAAACGGTGCGGCCGTCATAGATGCAACCAGAAATGTTGCGTGGTGAGTAATGCATGTTCTTTTTTCTTATACGTATAACAACAAACAACAGCAAAGTATGTATAGATAGTAAGAGTACTTTTTAGCAAAGGAAATGCGGTTAACAGGAATAGCAACGGTAATAACAATTTAATTTAATTTAATTTACAGTTTTTAGCCGCGCATTTTGCAAGGCCTCAGTGCGCTTATATATTTCTGATAAAAACGGATAAAAAAATGTATTAAAGATATAATAACCAAATTATTAAAACTTTAAAGACAACATGCCGAACAATACAAATCAATAAAGTAAAGATAAACTATAGGTCAAAAGAATGTGTCCTGGAATAGGTAAGTCTTTGCACTAGTTTTAAATGAGTGTATAGAAGTTGCTGTCCTTAGGTTTTTATGCAAATTGGTCTACAGTTTTCGTGCATCATCCAAGAATGCCCTGTCCCCATAGTTTTGGGGCGACTAATAGGCCTTGTACAGCGAAGCGTAAAGAACGTCTGGAAACGTAATATTACTAACAATATTTAATGGGTTTTGGGGCGACTAGTAGGCCTTGTATAGCGGAGCGTAAAGAACGCCTGGAAACGTAATATTACTAACAATATTTAATGATATTTAATAATTATATGATAATTAGTCTTAATAACAATGACGAAAATGATAACAGCAGTATTGTATTAATATTAATGAAATGTGATATGTCAGTAAGTAACAACGAAACCTGAAATAGTTTTGCCAGTTACACCCGTGTTATTTTTAAATCAACTTAAAAGTTTAATATAAAAGTATCCTTGTGAAAATCAGGATCTCTGTTTCGAGCGTTAACCCTTCGTCGAAAAAAAATGCGATGCTTTATAACTGTTCAGCTTATTAATTGATCTCATCAAGTCACTTTACTTACTTGCTGACGCCTTGGAAAGAGTTTTGTGAATCGCCCACATGGCGAAGAGTTTTGGTTTTACCGTTTAACAGTTGTCTTTGGGCCCATGGCTGGTAACACTTAAATAGTATTTCAAACTCATTCGAATTCTGCTTATCACAAAAAGATTTTCAAACACGCTTATGTTATTGGGTCTTACGTACTTCATCCAGTTGTTAGTTTATTTATAAACTGTGTACACCATTGCGATGTATTTTTAAATTTTTCGTTGTTTTCTGTTTTATCAATAATTTTCACTTTGATGTGCAGGACCTAGAACATAACTGTGACCTGATCTGTGGTAAAAAGCTGCGCTGTGGTCTCCATAATTGCGACGAACCTTGTCATCCGGGACATTGTCACTCATGTTGGAACGTCAGTAAGTGATGTTTAGTGTTACTCAATTCTATTCTAACTCAAAAGCTGCCATGCACCTTAATAACTCAGCTGGTAAGGCGCCAGTTTGTCGCGTGTTAAGCCTTGGTTAGATTCCGGGCCAAAATTTCATCTAGGGTCTTAAAAAATTGAGGCGAAGAGCTAAGAAACCTAAAGCTTTTGTCGAGCCAATAGCCCTATCTCCGGTTTCCATAGAGTTAAGCGGAATGGGAGTCTTTGACTTCCCTTGGACATGACACTAAACCTCGCAGGTTAGCTCCCAGCAGAACTGGTACTCAATTATACAGCTGCGTCGACTGGAACAAGTGTTCTTGCTCAAGGACACAACACAGTGGTTTGATCGGGGCTCGAACTTGTGACCCTAGCGTTACGGGTCGGAAACGCTAACCACGGCTCGGCACTTCCGCCAGTGCAAATTGCTAAGGGCGTAAAAATCCGTAAACAGCGTCTCTTCATTGCTATAGCGAGACTTAGAAACCAACAACATTTTGTTGAATAGAGCGCGGTAATCAACGATGTTGTGGTATGTCAGGAGGTCTTGTAGACCCAACCGATAACCATCAGTAAGTGATGGATAGGTTGTACACAAAAAAATGCTCAACCTGCAGTTTTCGTCAGATAATGATTTATTCTCTCTTAGACCTTCACAAGTGTACAAAGTTTAAGTCTATTTATACACTAACAGATGGCATCACCCTAAAGCATTAAAACCAACGTTTTACTTAAAGATGTAGCACTGTGTCATTTTTCAGCGTCAGGCTCGTAAAAATTTCATTGTTATTTGCACGTAAGTAATATAACTAAAGTTTTTTTGTGTAAGCAGGCTAGAGGTATTACCCACAAGTTTTTACGTTTTTAGTTGTTTTTGGCCCTACGAATTTTAGGTTTTAAGGAGATGTTTTACAAGTTATTAAATACGCCTGTGTGTCTTTGTAGGTTTTGACGAGTTAACCTGCTATTGTGGAGCATCGGTGCTATACCCTCCCATCCCTTGTGGGGCAGCGCCGCCAGATTGCAACAAACCCTGCTCCAGGCAGCACTCTTGCTCACACCCAGGTAGGTACTATAACTGTCCAGTTCGATACTATAACTTGTCAAGGTAGGTACTGTAACTGTCCAGGTAGGTACTGCAACTGTCGAAGGTAGGTACTTTAACTGACCAGGTGGGTACTATAACTTGCCAGATAGGTGCTACAAATGTCCAGGTAGGTACTTTAACTGTCCAGGTAGGTACTTAAACTGTCCAGGTAGGTACTATAACTTGTCCAGGTAGATACTGTAACTGCCCAGGTAGGTACTATAACTGCCCAGGTAGGTACTATAACTGTCCAGCAAGTATTATAACTTGTCCAGATAGGTACTATCACTGCCCAGGTAGATAATAGGTAGGTACTACAACTGTCCAGGTAGAAGTACTATAACTGCCAAGGTAGGTACAATAACTTATCCAGGTAGGTACTATAACTGTCCAGTTAGGAGTACTATAACTATCCAGGTAGGATTACTATATCTGTCCAGGTAGGTACTATAACTGTCCAGTTAGGAATACTATAACTGTCCAGGTAGGATTACTATATTTGTCCAGGTAGGTACTATAACTGTTCAGTTAGGAGTACTATAACTGTCCAGGTAGGATTACTATATCTGTCCAGGTAGATGCTATAACTGGCCAGAAAGTTACTTTATTTGTCAAGGTAGGAGTACTATAACTGTCTAGGTAGGTACTTTAACTGTTTAGGTAGGAGTACTATAACTTGTCCAGGTAGTTACTTTAACTGTTTAGGTAGGAGTACTATAACCGCCCAGGTAGGAGTACTATAACCGCCCAGGTAGGAGTACTATAATTGTACAGGAAGGTACTTTAATTGTCTGGGTAGGTACTATAACTGACAATGATATTGCATACCTGGAGAGTGATACTACATTTATAGAAAGTGTGATTTCATGCCTGGAAAGTGATAATTCATTTCTGGACAGTGATATTTCATACAACATTGCCCACAAATGTAGTATCACTCTCCAGGTATGCAATATCATTTTCGCCTAATGATCCCTTGTTTATTTCAGTGAACCACACCTGTCACAACGAGGAGTCCTGCCCTCCATGTACAACTTTAACAAAGAAAATGTGTATGGGAGAACATGAGGTAACTTTGGAATTTGTTTCAGCTTTATAGCAAAATTTTTCTTATGACGTGTTGGTTCTTCATCTTGTTTTATGGGTTTCCCCAATTCCAGTTGCAAATCCTCTCTTGAATCTATGTTATAATTACTCATTATTTTGTCTAAGAGTTTTGTTGAATTATCGTCAGTTTTAATACAGTCGAACCACTCAAGACGGACACCCAGTTAAGATGGACACCTCTATAAAACGGGCACCAAATCTTGGTCCCTGCCATGCGTTTTCTGTCATTTACTATATTTCAAGTCTCTATGAGATGGACACCTCTCTAAGTCAGACAGTTGAAGCTGGTCCCGAAGGTGTCCGCCTTAGAGAGGTTTGACTGTATTTAGATCAATTTACTTGTGTTGGGATTGAGGGTGACAAAGGCCATTCAGTCGGCCTGCAGCATGTGGTATCTTCAATGCGAGGACTACGCTCAAACCAAAATGTATGGTACTTAAAACACGTGTCACTCGACAGACTGCTGAGCACATGTGCACGTAAAAACTGTTTACATCTACATTAGTTGTTTAAAATTAAGTCTTTATTTATTACAAATTATTGCAGTTCTGTTGTTTATTGTGCAGAGATTTCTTTGAAAACAATCAGAACACTCGCTCACTCACAATTACTCAACCCTTCAATGCCAAGCGATGCATAGGTCACGTCACAAGCGTTCTCCACTTCCATCAGTTTCTTGCCAATTTTATTAGTTCGCTCCAGGATTTTCCGTGGCTTTAGATCTTGCTCTGTTGGTCTACACCAGGTGACTCTTGGTCTTATTCTCTTTCTTTTCTCTTGTTTTTTTTATATGTCTATTGAAACGTCAAGTTATTCTCTCTTTTCGTTTCAAGATGCGTTTCAACATTCCCTGTCACGTGATAGATGTCACTTGTGGCAAGCCGTGCGGGAAGACATTGTCCTGTGGACACCTCTGCCCCAAGTCGTGCCACAAGGTAACATTAGACACTAAATGCAAAGTACCTTCGGAAACAGTTTTGTTTTCCCAAGAGTCCCACATCAGTACTCGAGAGAAAACAAAACTAACTTGTTTCCCGAGGGACTATGCATTAACTGCTTTGTTGTTATATATTTAGAGTCGGCGGCACATTGGCCGAGCAGTTTGCGTGTTCGACTCATAATCCTATTGTCATAGTTTAAAATGTGTAACATGTGAACAGTTTCAGGCTTTCAAGTTTCTTTCATCAGTCTTAGTTGTCTATCTTATTACAGTTTTTAACTAGTTCTCGTGTAAATTATATATTGTAGTTGTAAATATAGCCAGAGGCATTATATTGTGTTGTTCATTTAATAGCAATTATTTGTAATAATTATGTAAGTTTTAAAAGGTATAACACGTACATGTTTTTAGGATTTTAAGTTTTTAAAAGCGCTTTCATGAAAAGCACCTTTGGTGATCGTGACTTGCTTGCTAAAGATTGATAAAGTTTAGAATTTAATACGGCACAATTTGGGCGCTGTGGTGTTTTTGTATGTCTTGTTAATTGGCCACTTCTTTAAAGCATCCTGTAGTGATGATAATTTGTTTTTTCTTTCCATCAATCACGTGTCTCTTATTTTAGAATTCATATCTGTTTAGTGAAATTCTTTAATCAGCACTGATTCTGACTGTTTCAGGATCAATGCTCGAATTACACCTGCAGACAACCGTGTAAAGAGGAGAGGAAGGAGTGTGGGCACCCCTGTGGTTTGCCTTGCCACTCGGGTTCCCTGTGCCCACCAGTGCCGTGCAAAGTAAAGGTATCCAGAACCCGCGTGCTATGTTTTGATTGGCAGGGAACGTAAAGATCATGGAACCTTTAAAAGTCACGAAAGTTAATGTATTATTTGTCGCATAAATCTTTTTCTTCAGTTATTAGCATTTAGACCAAACTTGCTAAACAAATTTGTTGTTTGTTCTTCAATGGATAGCCAGGGTTAAATATCAATTCGTCTGTTTAACATGTTTATAAGCATTTAGTTTTACAATGATTGAGAAACACATCGTTGAAAACTCGAGGCTGTTTTTCGGGTCGCGCTTGGCTCAGCACGTGTATTGTACAATGGTCAGCGATATACACGCTCAGAGCGCCTCACTCTAAAATTATGTTCGCTTGCGATCAAGGCTAGGCGAGTTATGGCTACGTGATACACTTGTAAATACAGTGGCTTTAGCACAACAAACTCAGCTCTGAAAAACGTTCAACTTCGGCCATCGTGTCCGCGGCTAATTGAAGCCACTTGTATAATGAAATATTATTTTACAGCTTGTTATGTTTGCAAAATTTAGTATTGTCAAAAGCTCTAGCTTGTTATAGTTACCTGAAGTCAGCGCTACTGTAAATTTGATTGTATATAATTGTCTGTCCAGGTCTGGTCTGTAGTACTCAATTATAAGTGTAGGTAATACGGTAATATGAAATAGGTAAAAATAAACCTGTGTACTAATAACTGACTCCATCTGTGAACAGATCACCTTGAGTTGCCAGTGTGGAAGAAAAACAGAGAAAGTACCGTGCTTGCAAGGGGGTGATAGGACTGCCTTAACACAGGCTTATCAGAGGTAGCAGTCAATCTTTTCTGGTTCATGTCTTTGCGAGTTCTTGTTGATCTTAGAGATCCATGTTAGTTTTTTTGTTACTTGGAATTAAACCATGTGTTTTTTCAGGCCTAAAAACTGTTAAAATTTTTTGATAAAAAATGATTTTGGTCATGGAAAGTCCGTAAAGTATAAGATGATGACTTTAAATCTAGCATATATCTAATTAATAGTGTACTTTGTATCTGTCTGTATCTGCTTTCGGCGGTGCAGTGGCCAAGCGGTTAGCGTGTTATACTCGTAATCCTAGGGTCGCGAGTTCAAGCCCCAGTCAGACCACTGCATGTGTTGTGTCCTTAAGCAAGACACTTTAGCCGACTTATTCCAGTTGACTCAGCTGTATAAATGAGTACCAGCTCTTGCTGGGGGCTAACCTGCGACAGATTTGTGTGCTGTTCAGGGGGAGTCAAAGACTCTCATGCATAATAAGCCAATTGGCTTGAGAAAAGATTGATCTTAGCTTAGCTAGCAAGTATCTTTGTCTGTTCTGTCTTGGCTATTATATTCGTTAATTTGGTTCAGGATATTTCTACTAAGAAGGACATTTTTCACGCCACTCCCCTCCCCAACTTACATGCATGCGCAAGAGTCATTCTTGAACTCAAGTGAAGCTGGTGGCGTTAACCAGCCTAGTATAAGGTGTATTAAGGTGTATCTTTTAATCTTACAGACTTACTACTGAGGCCCTGGCCAGTAAGATGCGGGATCTTCAAGCTGGCGTCAGTGTTGACGTCAGTACCATCATGCACTGCGACGAGAAGAAGCCTCGCCAGTGAGTAACAGTTTTTGGCCAATAATTAAGCAATAAAAGGCATCCCGTGTAAATGTACTTTTTTATTATACGAGGGGGATCCATAGAGAATTAATAAAAAACTTGAAAGTCACGAGCCGTCACACTTGCTCGCGCCTATTTATTCCTACTTTGCTTTATTTCATTACGTAATGTATTTTCGTCTTGTAACTGAAACAAGAGTGATTTCACTTGTTTAAAATCTTCCAAAATCTTGGCACTGCACTTGAAGTTTTGCCTTGTGTAAATGAGTTGTCTGCATAGGTAAGGTCATAAGCTTTAGTGAAAAAAAACTAGAGAATTTTGCTTTTTTCCTCACCTTTTTCACCCTGTGTGTGCTAATAACAATTTATTGTGTGGTATTTCGTAAAGATAGTTTAGTTTATATGGTGTTCACTACTCTTTGGGAGTCGAAAACCCAACATGTTTTTCCAACTCCAAGGACTCACGGTTTAACGCCCTTATACGAGAAAACGCGAAGGTCTAACGTTTTTCAAATGTTAGAGCAAAGGCAGCACCTTCTCCTCAGTTATTGTAAGACTCTGATCAGAAGGTCCGGCACCGGGAATCGAACCCAGGCCTCCGCTCGACAGACTGATGCCTTACCAATTAGGCTGACAAGGTGGCGATTAGTGTATTTTGAAAAGCTAAGAACGTTTTAGCCGCATATGATTGTAAGAATTGCTTACTGGGTTAAGTTTGTGAAGTTTTACGAACTTTGAAAAGCCAAAAACAACGAAAGGTTAAGAGAAATACAGTCAAACCTCTACGACCACGACTGTCCGTCTGAGAGAGGTTTCTGTCTTTTAGGGACTTAAAGTACAGTAAATGACTTGTGAAAATACACAGCAGGGTCCAAGTTTTCGTGTCCATTTTATAGTGTCCGTCTTGACTTTGTGTCCGTTTTGAGGGGTCTGACTGTATGTGCTTTTACGCTCAACTTTTTCTCACTGCTCACGGCTTAAAGCGAGTTGCTTGTCCATCACATCTATTAAGTGTGTGAATCAAGTTTGTTTTTTAAGACATGTCGTTGCTTACTTCCTTAATTTGAAAACTCTGTTAACAGAACTATGCTGGTAGTCTGTTGAAATTAGTAAATACTCATTTATATTTCACAGAATTGAGTGTGACGATGAGTGTGCAATTTATGAGCGTAACAGGTTGGTATGAAGTTAGTCTTATTACATACAAACATACATACATAGATACGTAGCAGACCTAACTTCACTCAAGACTTACAATGCAAAAGATCACCAAAAGATAGCTACATACTGTAGACCCCATTACAGTAACTGTCTGATATTGTTATTGCCTTAGCACGCACCAATAAAAAACAGTACTGTAGAAAAAGTCGAGGTAACACACTTCTAATATGTATTCGAATCCCATTTAAAATCGGAAGTTCATTTTTAAAGTTTTAAGCCAGAACCTTTGTATCATACTTATTGAATAACAAGTTAGTCAAGAAGGATTCAGGGGGATTCTCTAGGTTAGCTGTGCTACCAATATGCCCCCATATATCTCGGTATCCCTGTATCCTCTAGGTTAGCTGTGCAACCAGGATGCCTCCATATATCTCAGTATCCCTGTATCCTCTAGATTAGCTGTGCTACCAGGATGCCTCCATATATCTCAGTATCCCTGTATCCTCTAGGTTAGCTGTGCTACCAGGATGCCTCCATATATCTCAGTATCCCTGT
>JAOBRD020555708.1:0-16447 GCA_027575215.2 Hydrozoanthus sils | reverse complement strand
TTTTGTTGTTAAACAAAAAATTATTGGGGGGCGTGGCCGCCCCCCCCCAACCAAATTATTGGCCCCCCCACCCCCCCCCCCCCCCGGCCAGTTCCATCACTCATGAACTCTTACTGATCATGAACCGGGGCAAAGGTCACGAGCGTGCCGTGTGCAAAACACTCTTCATACTTTTTCGTTCGTCATTACCTCAATTTTGCCTCAACTGAGACATCGTCTCACCTGGATAAATACTTATATACAAGTTTTCAGTGAAGATTTTTTTAATTTTTCTATTTTCTGGGCCCTTACGACCGTTACCCGAGAAAACAGGGACGAGGAGGGAAAGAACGTCTGTTTTGTCAGGCTAACTCTGAATGAACATCTTCTACATAATTAAAGATTGCAAAATTACGATTAATGAAATAAAACATGAAAATATGAAACCCCTTTTTAGCTAAGGCAAGATCTAACGTTGTTCTGGGTAAACTGAGTAAAATAGGTGACAATATATTAATTGAAGTTTCCAGATCTTGCACCCGGTTTCAAGTTTAATAAACGAACAAAGAACACCTTTTTGTCTTAGCTTTGACTATACATTTTTTCCAACCTAGGGCTAAATTAAGACACCAATGTCAGGTATGAAGCTACAATTTTTATAGAGATGTACAGTATATTCATTGTAAGTTCTATACGATAAATATTCTATCTTACCGGCTGAACTACATAACTTTAAGTTTAAAACAGAAACATACAAAATTGCCTTGATCATTAGCCTTTAGAGGCACAAAACCGAAATCGATAATCAATATGAGTTAGGCTGCATTCATTATGTATACCGCAGCGGCAGAGGGGAGCAGTTTGGCTTTTGGGTTTTAATGGTTAGGACAAAACTTTTTCTTTCAAAATCCTCTTAAATCCACGACATTTATGTTCTTCAAAATCCCTGTAGAATGTAAACCAAACTCAAATGTACACAAAGCGCGCGTGCTAGAAATAGAAAAAACTTAAACTTTGTCCTTTCTTTGAAAAATGAAGTGCATTTTATGCTTATCTTCTGGTAAATATTAAAACAACTATCCCCCTCGGGGTCGGTGTCTAGCTCTAGATATAATTTTATATGATCCACCGCTATTCACCTCCCCTTCTGAGGATAGTTGTTAATTATAAGACAGTCGGGGTGACGCTTTTCTGCATTTGGCCGGCGCCGTGTTTGACAGAAAACCCAAGGTGAGTCAATGAAAAATAACAATTGCTAGATGTTTTATATTAACAGTTTGTTGATTATCATGCATATACTATTATATATATTGATGACAACCTACGTGTCCATACTGTTTTTCTACATACAAACACGTAAATCAGTGTGTGAGCCACTCGTGTTGGACCAGAATGAACACTAAATCCTCCCTCCTAACCCTCCTCCTTGTTCAAATTTTATGAGTTGTCGGGGGGGGGACGCTTTTGGCAATTAAAATACGAAAACCTCAAAGTTATTTAATCTTCGAACGTCTAGAATTCAAATTTGACTATGGGCAGGGAATTGGGTCCTGATCAACTGGGAATATTTTTTATATTCACACAAGTCAGCACGTTGTCAAATTACATTCATATAAAAATGGTTCTTTACAATAAGAGTATTGTTATTGGTGTTAAGATCAATTTTATAATTATTATATTATTATAACTTTAATAAATTTAGTCACTTTTCATGTAACGGAAGAGAGGTTACTTGATTGGAAAGGACACACAGTCATCCTGTAAGCTCAAACTATTTATTGCAAATTAGTATAATTGCAGTATCTTACTTCAAAAACATTGAATTCAAACTCAAGAAGCAAAAAACATTTTAGTCTGTCCGTGAGTTTACGATCGGCGAGTTGTTTACGTGACGTATAATAAAATTTGTGCTAAACAAATCCTCGAAAATCCAGCTTACATTGCACGACCGTTATTATTCTCAATGGAAAAGTATTTCGATTCCCAGATTGAAACTTTCCTGATATAATCTTGAATAACTAAGCTTTGATATCGTATTATTTTTATTTGGAAAAATTAGGTACCTAAGACTCAAAACTATTATAAATTCAAAAATCGAGAAAAAAACAGATTTTAAACTTGACTCAAGAAAACTTCAGATTTTACAGATGAGATATATTACAATGCTTGTGCTAATATAACAGCCTTTTTAGCAGGTCAAAATTGATTCTCGGGCTGTAATTATGATTTTTAAAAATACCACCCGAAAAAAAATCGCAGAAACTTTTAGTATTTTTCCTGACATCAGTTCACTAGATGGGTTCTTTGGGTGATTAAAAAAATCCAATTTTTGCAACTGAATTGAGATTCTCGAATTTTTATCGGCAGTAGCTCTTAACTAACTTTAACTCCAGTTTTTCACATTTTTTATACAACTTCCAATGTACAATTTTCGTCAGGTTATCATGCCTTCTTTTGTACTCCTTCTGTGCCAGCTTCTTACACTCAGGGACAATGTGGGAGTCACTTTCAGTCTTCACTAGTGATATTTAACGTTGTTGGTTCTTAAAGCTTGTTCTCGTGCAGCACAAATTAGGGCTTCTGTTTTATTTTCAGATCACCAGATCTTAACCATCTCCAAGATTCTTCTTTCACAACTGTATCTGACATTTTCTCTCACAGTTGCCCCTACAACTTTTTCTCTTTCCACTCTCTTGGATTCTGCGCATTCTAGTCTCGCTTAAACTCCATCTTGGTGGTGCAACCATTGTTTTTTAACACCCTAGTTGCTCTTGCACCTATCAGAAGTGTTTCAGTGGTATTTTAATATATCATCCCAAGTTGTTTACCTCTCTTTTAATACAGCCTTCACAACTGATAAGTCCTCTACCACCTCTTGTCCTTGGAACATACAACCTATTCACATCTCTTTGAGGATGCAAGGCCCCATTAATTTATTATTATTCATTATTATTATTATCATTATCATTATTATTATTATTATTATTATCATCATTATTATTATTATCATTATTATTATTATTATTATCATCACCATTATTATTATTATTATTATTATTATTATTATTATTATTATTGTTATTATTACTATTATTGTTATTATTATTATTACAAAACGCTCTTTAGGGAGCTACATCGAAGTTAGCAGGTGCCAGGGATGTAGCATATTGGGCTCCCTATGAGACGGGAGACAAACATGTCCAATGGTGGTAATTAAGTCTGTTGTAGTTCAATCTGGTTGTTTATGGTTTGATCTGGGGCAATCTAGTTTTCGAAAGGTGTACACTGGTGATGAGAATCAAAGGAACAAACCTGGGGAAAAAGTCATGAGTCTGGAGTTTAAAAATATTAATTCACTGTATATTATCAGATCCGTTGAGTATTGGCCAAAGATGGTTAAAGTAGAAGTGCTTGTTCAAGCACTACTTGGAAGTGAAAGAAGTGGAGAAAGTTGGCAGCGACGTACAGTACGAGACACCTTCAGCACGCCCAGCAATCCAAGTCCAGTAGGGCAGAAAGAGACAGAGCATCAAAAAGCATCGAGAGCTTTTGCTGCATGTTTCAAACAAAAGTCATCATACTGTTCAAGCAACATGTATTTCAGGCAAAGTAAAGAAGCAGTCCACACTGTAATTCGCTAACCGAATTTGTTTGAATTAGCCTGGGCCCAAAGTTTAATTTCGGTTTTGGGTGCACGGGTGATACGTGGACTAAACTTCTAGTAAGGGCACTGCCAAATTTTAGGACCAAAGCTTAGGATTCTGATCAAAGAAGTTTCAGACATTTATAAACAGTATTGTTAATCAGCGAGTAAGTGTCCTTCATATTGTTTTAGTCCTGTGTTTGTTTCTTTCAGACTCACTCTTACTCAGCCTACATAGCAGTTTTTAACTGTGGTGCATTTTCTGTTTGGGACCTTGTGTTAATCTGCATTTTTTCACTTGAAACTAACACAGCTGTTCTGTTGCAAGTCAGTAAGTAAGACGTTAAATTAAAGAAGGAGTAGCTCTAGTTCAGTGGTACTGTGGTCAGCTGGCTTTTTAGGTGCACGTGTGCGATTGTTCATGATTTTTCAGGCGCACAATCAAGATATCAAGTTGCATATGAAACCAGTTGGTTGAATACTTTGAGCCCCGTTAGCACCCTGGTGTTAATTACACTTTTGCCTTTTTGGGTGGGCGCTTATTCGAGGTGGGCACTAATTCGAGGCTTGGCACTAATTTCAGTAACTTTTCATGATTTTCAGTAAGTGTAGCAACTTGTTTTGGGTAAACATAACAATAAAAAAGGCTTAATGATTTTCACACTTCACTCAGGACAATCAATTTTACTACCATTGTGTGTCCTTGATGTCCAATAACATAACAATGTACAGGTATAAACATAAAAATTAAGAAATGAAACACAGCTACCGTGTTTGCAAAGGCAAATGCAAACTGGGGTGCATTTGGGAGAAATCGAGAGCATTTCAGTACAAACACGAGACCAAAGGTCAAGCGTTTGTACCTGCTCAAGATTTCTCCCAAAACCACTGAGGTTTGCATTAGCCTGTGCAAACATGGTAGCTGTGTTTCATTTCTTTTATAAAATAATAGTTTTGAGGAACAACTTCAAACCAAACAGATCTGTTTGTTGAGTAGGTCGAAAGAGCAATTGTATGAATATAAAAATTCTCCATACGTAGTAATAGCCTATCTTATTCTGTGTTATTTTGACAGGTTTCTAAGAAACAGACATTTGAACGAGAATTGAAGTGCTGAGATCTTTTTACGTTCTTTTTAAAACCAAACAAGCTCACAGTTATTAAAGTATAGTTATATGACTACTTAAAGCAAAATTAGGAAACGTCTCAGTGCTTCGGAGTCAACTTATTTGCGAAGGACAGTGCGCTTTCTGTTTAATCATCGCCCGTAAACGAACTTTTAAAAAGTTAAGTTTGATTTGGATAGAATTCTTTTGCTTTAAAGACTTTAACACCGAAAGATTGGAAGGTTAATCTTATCATTATGCTGCGCCAAACTCCAATAATTTTTGAGGTTCTCGATCATTTCAGTTTTGTGTTTTGTTTGTGCTCTGTTTAATGCCTTTGTTGATTGAGAACTTTTTTAACTTTCCATTTAACATCAGTATGCTTAGTTTGAAAGATATTTGAAAAATTTGAAATCTTTTTTTTTTGAGAATTCGGGATTTTTTAATTCAACTTCTAAGAACGAACAATGTGAATTTCGTTTACTCCTCGCTGAATTTTCTTCTCAACTGACATAAGAAAATGTCGATTGTCATTTGCCGAGTTACTGAACCCCTCGAGTTTCCTCGAAACAAGACTGTCAAAGAAAAGCAAACAGGTATTGTAGTTGTCTTCACTTCCTGGCATTTTTGTTTCCCGTTAGTTTCTCAAATTACTTATACAATAAAGATGTGAACATTGAAGTTGTGTTTTATCATATCGCGTACCTGGTTTCATTTCAAATCATTTTGCAGCTGCTAAAGTGCTGAATTGAATAAGTTGACCCGTTACTTTGCTTATATACTAGATTAAATTTTCAAAAGTTATCTAGGCTCTGGAGGTGATAACTAAATTAAGCAATGTAGATGTTTTTTTTCGTTTTGATTCTTTTTTTAAACATTTATTATCAAAATTTGTGTTGTAAACGACGGTTCAGGTAGGGTGTAGCTCGTTCATCGAGTCGTTTTCAGTTTCACAAAAGAAGTATACTTTCTCCTCTTTAGTATTTCTTCTAAAGCAGCTCTGGTTGTTGTAATCCTCCCACAACAAAACTGAGAACAGTTTCAACATTCAGCAATTTGTCATGTATGAAATTATGTTTTTGTACTCAAAGTTTAGTTTGAAAGTTTTGTGACTTCAGAACCGTGTTTGCACAGGCTAATGAAGCACACCTATTTGACCAATGAGAGCTCGCGTATTATTGAAATTATTTATAATATGCTGTTGGTACATATTGAAGGGTAACAATGAGCTTGTCTATGAGACATGTGCCAATTGAACTGTCCTTTCTCATCTACATTTTTCTGAGAGCTCACAATGATAACAAGATTACGGTAATGGTTACAGGTTTGAGATGGCTTGAAAACGAACTTGTCCCTAAAGTATTATATAGTGTGATTGCCCAGCAAAACTACATGATAATGTTTCCTGAAAGTTTGAGCGGCAGATTTTGCCATTAAAAAAACTTTGTGCCAACATGGAAATTGCACTTTAAAGAGAGGGAACAAAATAATCAATACATCTCTTGCACACTTCACTTTGAGTGTTGAAATTCTTGTTTTTTCTTTTTTGGGGGACTGGGGTGGGCACTAATTAACTTTTTTCGCTTTTCAGGTGGGCACTTATTTGAGGTGGGCACTAATTCAAGGTTGTGTACTAGTCCAAACAAATATGATATGTCAACATGCAGAGAATTGTTCCTTTCAAAAATGAGCAAATTATAAATCAGTTTATCGATAAATGGAAGAAAGAAGTTGCTTGAGTCAGGCGCAACACTGACCCTCAGTCAAGCACAGAAAATAGCACGAGCCATGGAAACTAAGCACTGAAAACCAGACTAAATCAATAGAAAACAACTGAAAAATTGGAGCAGGAAGTGTAAGTGCAGTAGGGACAAAACAGAGTCACCAACTATGGAAAAAAACAGGAAACAATCAACACGTTATCAATGTTGGAAAAAGGGACATTTTGAGCGTTTGAGTTATCACTGAGGCTAAGATCATTAATTAGGATGACAAAAAGCCAGAGTCCAAGCTTTGTACCTTGAGGGACATCTGAGGGCACTGTACCCCATTCAGAAAAACAACTATCAGCCAACTTGATTCATTGTAAGCGATCAGTTAGAAAATCAGTAACCCAATTAACTACACTAACTGGTAAATCTAGATTGCTTAATTTATGTATAAAAATGTTATGATCTATCAAGTCAAATGCTTTGCAATAGTCAAACAGTATAGTTCTTATAGAGGCTCCATTCCCATCTGTGTTTTTGCTCCAAAAGTTTACCATGTCAATCAAGGCTTGAGTAGTTGAGGAGTTCGGAACTGCTCCGTACTGGTTTTGTTGAGAACCTTGAGAACCGCAGGTTTGACGTGTTGAGTCACAACGCAGTCCTTCGCGATTTTTGACAGGCATGGTATCAGAGAAATAGGTCTCAGGCCATTTATTGGGTCTGTTACAGGCTTTTTCTTTGGCAGAGGAGAAACATCAGCCATCTTCCATATCTGAGGGCCCCGCTGTTCTTTAAAGGACGCATTTGTAATCTTTTAAACTTGGAGAGAGATTAGGTCAGTCTGGCCCACTTGCTTTAGATGGTTTTAAACTGGTTAATAGCGAAGTCCTGAATATACATCTGTGTCACTTTGGGAAATGGGGACCCACTGCCTATGATTTGTTTGGGCAGTGCCTGTGGAAGTTGGTATACTTCCAAAGGTTCTAAAAAGGCTTTGTTGATAGCATTAGCCAGTTCCATGTGATTTAATTTCTCCGTTCTTTCAGCTTGTATCTGGTTTACGACACTTTTTGCACCAGAAACTGTACCACCCAGTCGCTTTACTTCCTTCCACCACACCTTTGGGTTTTTGTCTTTCATATGTTCCACTTTATACTGGTAGACCATATCCAAAAGGTTCCCTCTGTTCACAGTCAGCTCTAAAATCTGTCTACCCAAACCACTTGTCCAGTCTAACATGCCCATTTCAGTACCCAGGCTGCTACTCATTTTTATAGTGGGCAATTGCAAGCCCTGGTTAACTGCAAGCTATAAACTATAATTTTGTAGGTATACAGTAGGGGTATAGTATACGGTGGCTTCAATTTGTTTTTGAGCACACAATCTGACAGCAAGACATTCAAGCTGTTAATTCAAAATGGACAGGTACATGTGTAACACAGATAATTACTCAAGCTTATAAGCCTCACCAATTGTACTTGACTTAAGTTGTTGTTCCACAACATCATAGTGCGATGAAAACTTGCTTGATATATCAGAAACTTTGTTTTTCTGTGGATCAATGAAACAATCATTTATTTTTAGTGTAACACTAAATAAGCCTTTCTGGAGCACTGAACGATTTTTAAAACTATAAATACAGTAAAATCCACGTACACATGGCTTACTGTTCCACTCTTTTTGAGGGTGTTTTTGCATTCGCTGTTCCACTCGAGTAAAACAGCGATCGCAAAAACTCCCTCAAAAACTCCTCCAACCGCGCCCAAAACACAAGATACAAACACAGGGTGAACTCAACATAGGTGAAAAAGTTTTATTTCCATTAAATTATTTTCAATTTTAAAAGTTTGACTTAATTTATGACTTTATATCAAGGAAAACTGTCAACATTTAAAATCACCATATTAGCCTTGCTACAAGCTTGGGATGCCTGTGGCTAAATGATAGGTTTTCTTCAGATTAGTTACTAGTTTTCTCAAGAACCATGTTTCACCACTATTCCTCATTTAGCAACAGTGTTTGAATTTAAGGTCTTTCATTAAGTTGCCCAAAGAATTTTCAGTTGCCCGTGAAAATTTTGACTTGTCCATCTTATTAACTGTTTTCTGCGGTTAAGATACAATATGAGATGTGTTGATAAATCGAAGGTTAACAAAGCGTTTTAGGGTGATGCCCACAGGTAATAACTGACAAACAAACTGTCTGATATATGTAGATTTGATTAGCATCAACTGAAAACAGCCCTATTTCTGACAAGTGCAAGTTACCTAATACTGTGTTTAAATATTATGCGCCTCTGGTCGTGTAAACAGCATAAGACAATCAATTGTGACTTGCATGCAAGAGAAAATACGGCTTGCCCACTTACTGTTTGTGCTGCAAATCTTTATGTTAGGAACTACTTGAATCAAAGTTTGCTCTAGATCTGCATCAAACACATTGTTTCTCAATTTCAAGCACTCCAGACCTGTAATTTATTTCAACTTAGGACAGCACCTTGACATAACCAGACTATCAAAACCGAATGCTAATATAATGAAAATTAATGTGTTCATGGTTGTTGACTTCAGTGAATTTCGATTCGTTCTTTGTTTTGCTTCACCCTTAAAGCTTTCACAGGATAATTTGTTGTAAGATTGACATTTGTATACAGAATAACTTTGACTTTATTCCAATTAAAATTTAGAATGGAAGTAAACTATTTTAGACTAAATAAAATGTTGCGTGCAGTCAAATAATGTGCCGTGGTGAAGCATGACCAAAATTAGTTCTGATTGGCTATTCAAAATGATATCGGGATTTTGATTGGTCAGAGCTATCTCCTGCAAGCACGAGCAACCACAGCAAAGTTTTTTTGCACTCAAAACCGGATTATTTGAGATGGCAGGGGTGATTTAAAGCAGAAGTTCAAGATTCTCAGACTCAGTCACTCACTAAGGGGTAAAAATTCTGGTTGCCCTACCAGGCAACTTGGGTTTTGAAAAATTGAAATTTTGTTTGCCCATTTGAAATTCTCCTTGTCACAGGAAACTGGGCAAGCATTCAGCATTCAATTCGAACACTGAGCAAGGTCTATCTACTGAGATATAACAATTAATGTTTTTAAGTCATAATACACTTAAATAATTTTTATAGTGGAGTGGTATTTTCTAAGAGCTGTAGACTTGGATGAATTGAGCTGAACTGCCCTTCAGCTCTTAATATTTCAGAGTGATACACCACTTGCAACATTGGTTTCTCAACCTTCAGGGAAATTATTATTACTCAAAGTCCCACCCTTTCAGTGGCATACTGTCAGTCTCATCATTCAGTTTTTGAGCTGTTTTTTTTTAAAAAAAACTAATATGCCACTTCTAATATTTTCATTACATGGTGATGATTTTAAACAGTGTTCAGTAAGTGACCAATTTAATGTAGGATTTGAAAACACTTATAAATGCTGAAAATAAATTATAAACAAAAATATATCTTCAGTAATGAAACTCAGGATAATCTTCACAGACATAACAACAAGCAAAAAAGTGTTTATTAGATATTAACTTTTGCTTCACCCAAAAGTATAATCAAATTTAAATCAGAATCAAGAAATTACTAGATTCAACAAAAATTTGTGTAAATGCACAACTAGAACTAATAATAAAAACACATCTTTGGTACTAAGCCTGACTGGAGGAAAGCATGGTTGCTCACTCAGTGCTATATGTACTGTAAGTCATTCAAAGTTAGCATCCTTAGGGTCACTGAAGATTGGTTGGTTGTGTTGAAATATGATACTTTGCTGTTAACTGAAAACTGTCATGTACTGAGACCTGATTGGTTCAAGAACTAACATTGTGTCACATGACTTCAGAGCCTGTATATTTTTCTGTTGAGTTAAGTTCTGTTGTTCAGTTCTGTTGAATGAGTTAGTCTCCTATTAAATTCGAGAGTGCATCGTAGCAGAGAGTATGGTCATAATTTCAACAGGTTATGGGCCCAGGACACTAAATCTCTGTTGTGTGAGATTTAATACTAATTATACTTGTAACAAAGAATGCCGGAGATCACCAAGATCGAGAAATTGACCGGTACGAACTATCAGCCATGGAAGTACAATGTAAAACTCATGCTGATGGAGCGTGGATTGTGGGGTTTCATACAAGGACTTGAAACGGCACCAGAAGAAGATTCAAGCACTCCAATAAAAAATGCTTTTAGATTAAGGTCAGACAAAGCATATTCGCTAATTGCTTTGAACATCGAGAAGGACTTACAAGTTCACATTTCATCAGTCAATGATCCATGTGTTGCGTGGGAAATATTGCAAAAGCAATTCGAGTTTGTCTCAGTTGCTCAAATTGTCCATCAAAATAGAAGATTTTATGCTACCACTATGGAAGTGGGAGCCAATTTGATGCAGCATTTAACCTACATGACCTCACTTGCCAAACAGTTACGAGAGCTGAATGAAGATATTTCATTGCAGAAATTTGCTACTGCAGTACTCACCAGTCTGCCAGAATCGCTTTATACATTTCTCACGAGCTTGAATGCCAGAAAGGCTGATGAGTTGGATTGGGACAATGTAAAGAATGCGTTAATTGAAGAATATATGAAGAAAAAGGAGAAAAACGAAAGGCAAGAATCTGAGGATGCACTTTTCATGAAAAAAGGCCACAATTTCGGTAATTGGAAAGAAATCTGCAGCCAGGCAGCCAGTCACACCGTGCAGCAGAGGTCAAACTTCACACCCTCAAAGTCAAGTTCTCAACTTCAGGGATCAGAAAGTCACTCAGAACAACAAAATGAAAGGAATCAATTGTTATTGTTGTGGTAATTTTGGCCATGTCATGAGAAATTGTCCTTACAAGAATGAAAATTCCAACTTGGCCGAAACTGATGGAATTGCATTAATTTCAAGTGCAGTGAGCCATACAAACAAAATGCCAAAAATGGTTCATTGATTCAGCAGCAATTAAAAACATGACATTTGACAAAGACATCATATTATTGGCAGATTATTTGTAGTACAAACAACCAACAAACATCTTTTTGGGAGATAAAACAATAATTAGTGCAATGGGAGAAGGACATGTGAAACTTGGCACAACAAGCTCTGGCCACAATGTTGTGCTTGAATTATGTACACAAAGTGCTGTTTGTTCCAGAGTTGAAGACAAACCTATTGTCGGTCCCTGCTATGGCACTGATGGGAGCAGGAATCCATTTCAATTGAGATAAATGTGTAGTGCTGAAGGATGGAAAAGAGTTTGTCATTGGCAATTTGATTGAAAACAAGTTGTACACAGTCAATACAGTCGACACAACTGAATCTGCTCAATAACAACCACATCCAATGCACCCAAGCTTGAAGTTTGGCACTGTAGATTTGGACATTTGAACTGTGACTATATTAACCAGATGGTGAAGAAAGAAATGGTGAATGGCATGTCATATGATGCAAATTCAGAATCAGCTGTTAAGGAGTGTGAAGCATGTGTTCGTGGAAAAATGAATAGGGAAACCTTTCCAAAACAGAGTGAACATAGGGCCACCAGACCATACGAAATTATACACAGTGACCCATGCAAGTCGAATCAAAGGGGTGGCAGCAAGTACATTGTTGACATTCACAGATGATCTCACAAGGTATACTACAGCTTATTTTGTCAAAAGCAAAGGTAAAACACTTAATAAGTTTAAGGAATATGTGCACTTTGTTGAGAAACAAACCAGTGACAAAATCAAGAAACTGAACTCTCTCAAAAAGAGATATGATGTAAAGATTATCTGAAGTGACAATGGTGACAAACAACTCAAACAGCTTTGCAGAATTCTGTGCTGAGAAGGGAATTTTGCATGAATTTACCAACCCTTACAGTCCAGAACAGAATGGTGCTGCTGAAAGATTAAACCGTACAATTGTAGGAGCAGCCAGATCAATGTTATACAAAGCTAACTTGCCTCTACAGTTTTGGGCAGAAGCATGCAATGTCACAGTTTACCTGCACAACCACAGCCCCACTGTGGCACTTAAAGATCAACCCTATTTGAGTATTTGTTCAGAACAAAACCAGATGTTTCCAATCTGAGAGTCTTCGGTTGTGTCTCTTATGTGCATGTGCCAGACAATCAGCATCAAAAGCTAGATGCTAAAGCTCATAAAGTAATCTTTGTTGGTTACCCCCCTGGTGTAAAGGGTTATAAGTTGTATGACATGGAGAAACAAACTTTTGTGATCAGTTGAGACGTCAAATTTTTTGAGGACAGATTTGATCATCCTGAGCCTAGCACTATCAAATCTTACAGAGCAGTATTCTCCCAAAAGTTGACGAAGAAGTCGAAGTTATTCCTGAAAACCTCATGCAAGAAATTCCCATTGAACCAGAGAGTGCTGAACCACTGAGAGTACAAGACAATAATGCTGAAACTTCAGTCAGAAAAGTGACATATGAAGATGCATTTATGAAACAAGTCAGAAACCTAGGGCAAGTGAGACAGCGCAGAGCTCCAAATAAATAATATGCCGACAAAGATTGTCTACTGGTTGATTTGTTGACTTCATATATTGATGAACCAAAGTCAGTCGAAGAAGCTTTGAATGGTGAACATTCTGTCCAGTGGAGAGAAGCCATGAATTTTGAATATGCTTCTTTATTAGAAAATGATAAAACTTATGGTATATAGTTTTTAAAAAAACTATTGAGTGCGTTGACGAGTAGTATAAACTTGAAGTATATACGATAAATGAATTATCGTCGCCGTGAGATGATGGCGACGATAATTCATTTATCATATATACTTCAAGTTTAGAAAATGATACATGGGAACTATTTTCTCCACCAGAAGGAACTAACATTGTTGGATCTCGCTGGGTCCTGAAAGTGAAGCGAGATGAAGATGGTTCTGTTAATAAGTACAAGGCAAGACTGGTTGCCCAAGGGTATTCCCAAACAAAAGGAATTGACTACGATAAACTTTCTCTCCCGTGGCACAAAATACCTCTATAAGAACTCTACTATCTTTAGCAAGTGCTCATGACCTTGAAATTCACCAGATGGATGTGAAAACTGCATTCCTGAATAGTTCGCTAGATTGTGATATTTATTTGTCGCAACCAGAAGGATTTGTTGACCCAGACATGCTAGAATATGTTTGCAAATTGGAGAAAAGTATATATAGCCTTAAACAGTCAGCTAGGTGTTGGAATACAACTCTGGATCAATATCTCCAATCAGCTGGCTATTGCAAAAGTGATGCTGATGTGTAAATTCATGTGAAGACTATCCAAGAAATGAACAGTCACATCAATTCTGTGATGTTATGAGTTTATGTCAATGACATTATTACAGTGTCAAACAATACTACTTTGTTGAAAGCAAAGAGGCTCTGTGTGAGAGATTTGAAATGGTGGACCAGGGTGAGATACATTACCTTCTTGGCATGTCAATTAAGTGGGACAGGAAATCTAAAACTTTGACTATTAGTCAACCAGCATAAATTATCTCCAGAAAGTTGTGAAGAGATTTAGAATGGAGAACTCCAAGCCTGTTCAAACCCCCCTAGAAACTGCCATGAGGTTTAAGAAACCAGATTCAAGAGAAGAGCTAGTTGATGTCCAGACATACCAGCAAGCAATTGGATGTCTGACATACAGTGACACTCAGAATCATATGTACAATTGCTCGCGAGCAAATCACGATCAGAAGCATGTGTAAGCTCGTGATCTGCTCACAAAATGAATGCACCTTGCTCGCATTTTGTAAGAGATTTGATGATGATTTGATCATGAGCAAAAGTTGCTCGCAATGCGATTGCGAGCAAACTGTTTCTTAAAAGAAACTTTTTTGAAGAGAATCAACCTCCCACATTCCGTCTTTCAGTCATATAAACAGAGTTCGACGAAGTCAAACATGTGCAAAGTTGTTCGTAAAACGGATGCTTTAATCAAAAATCTCTTAATTCAACTCTGGAATGAATGAGTATTATAACATATTTCAAACCTCTTCAACCAACTAAAACAACTTGACTCATCTGTTTAAAATAAACGGGCTTCGGAGCAGGTTACCATCGCAGAAGATCTTTGTGTTAACATGAGTATGTCCTTAGTCAAAGCTGGGTGATCTTGGAATCATATTTATCATGCAGTAATACTTTTAGTTTAGATTCAGATTATCTAAGGCCCGTTCTACATTTGTTTTCTACCACTGATTTCCGATTTTCCAAAGAGTAAGAGCAAGTCATAATAACGGGCAGCAAGTTGAGAGATTTTTGATTAATGCACATGTTGTCAATATTATGTTTGCATGACATCTGCCATTTGTTTACGCTTTCCTTTCATAAAAAGTAAAATAAAATTCATCAATTTAACTTGGCTCAAAGGTCGTTTCAAACAATCGATAAAACTATGTAACTAGTGTGTAATCACTTCCAAAACGTGAAGGAATAATTCTTGCCAAAAGCCTAGTTTGGTTTTCAAGCGATCGAGGTTTTTTAAATTACTTTCAACTTTGCAAAATTAATATGTTATATCTATTTTTAGCGCCATACAAAAATAGAGGGCAGAGGGCTTTTTTACTATATTTTTTTCTGGATGGGGCTTTGTACTGTATGTATTCTGGAGAGCTTGTACTGTCATGGACAAAACTGTGTTTTATAAAACTTAGTGAGTTTCAAAGAGTTGTCAACTTTTTCTCAATTACTCTGCTCGTAATTATTGGCCTCATACTGCATATTCTGATTTTTGTCTTCTTACTTTAAATAGTTTGTACTTGCAGTTGTCAATTGCAATTAAATGTTCTGAAACAAAGACTCCTCAACTGACAATGACATGTTCTGTGACAATCAGCAGTGATTATAAACTACTACACGTACTGATTATGAAAATATACTACACAATTTATCTTTCGAGTACTTTCTGTCTCACCCTGGCCTCTTGTTAATTATCCCACAAAAAAAATTTGGCTACATAAGCACTGAAATACCACATACAAGTCAAACACCATGGAAAGAAACCATGACAAGCCAATGGGTACCACAATTATAGTAGTTATTTGCTAGTACAATGATGCTAAGCAAGGGCAAAACAGTAGAAAAATACTAAGCAAGGGCAAGATAGTAGAATGATGCTAAGCTAGGGCAAAACAGTAGAATGATACTAAGCAAGGACAAGATTTATTAGAATGATACTATGCCAGAGTAAGATAGTAGAAATATAGTAAACCTGGGCAAGCATGCAACACAGGTTGCCCAAGCTATGTATTTGATGCATACTAGTTACAGCTTCGATCGTATTTATAAGACTTTGTGTGGGAATTTGCGGTTGCCATGGATATTTTCAGAAATAAAGTTCACAAAACAATATACTGTTGTACTTACTTGCTTAGTGCCTTTTCTTGTTGGTTCCTGTGAAATCTGGGGACGTTTTGAGCCGTATTTGAAGAGTTGTAGGAAGTAGGAGGTGGGGGAAGGGAAGAAGAGAGAGAAGGTAGGAAGCCATCTTGGCAGCAGCGATGAACACCCCGCACACTTTCGGCCACAAAATTACCATTTTTTAATACGGGTCTACCGTTAACAATGTGTGCGGTTGTAAATGACTTGACCGTAGCGAAAATTTCTTCTTTCAGTCACCACGATCGAGCTTTCTTTCGATCATTTGGTAAGTCCAAAGTCCGAAACATGTGCCTTAGCTTGCGCCGCAAGGAGTTGTGGGATCGAAAATTTGTCTGGTCGACGAGGACGACGACCAAGGAAAAACAAATGCAGAATATGACTGGGCATACCACAGGTAGCCCAGTAATTAAGCATTTATATCCCCGTGTTCTTAACACTGCATGTAGCACGATTTGCATTATATTAATTTTTAAAATTCCTTCGCTGATTAACGCCCTAAAAAGGATTTCGGGTCTTACTAGCAGACATATCAAAAGGAAGAGTCGAATTGTGTAAGATGTCTTGCAATTTAACTGTGGTTGCTTATTTGAAGCAAAACGAAATTACAAAAAAGAGAGAAGGAAACGAGCAGGTAAAGC
>JAOBRD020555598.1:0-16449 GCA_027575215.2 Hydrozoanthus sils | reverse complement strand
CGTCTTTAATATAAAGGGTAAGAAAAGATAAGAAAATTGGACATAATAATAATAATAGTAATAATACATAATAATAATAAAAATAATAATGATAATAATAATATTATCCTTTGTGAAGTTTCAAATTGAATAACATTGGATTGAATGAAATCTTCTCAAATGAGAATATTGAAAATGATTAGTAGCAAATGAATAAAACTAATGCCACATTCCTTTTTTGTTGTGATAATAGTGAAGCACGTAGTGTGTACGCATGCGCTCAAACTCCAATGAACTCTCAACTATGTCATCCATTATGTCCCAGTCCTCTCCTCCCCAACCTTTCCGATTACGTTTAAAACATCCAAAGCGATCCCAGTCCGATTTGTACACTCCTAAGAGACCATATCCATATGCTTCCCAGAGTCCTCGAGGATCTTCCAAAAAGTACCCACAACCGAGACGGCCTATCACTGGAGTGCAGACTGTTTTGCCTTGAAAGCAATGCTGAAATCAAGAAGTAAATATGTTTCCCTTTATTACCATAAAAGCAAATATCAAGCAAACACTCGTATTTAGATTTTTGTAAACGTTTCTCGGAATTTACAACAACAGCAAAAAATATATTTGCAACCCCTCGCATTAGTTGTTGAATTACAGAATGTTGTGTACATTTAAAAGTTAAAAACAAATAAAAAGGTACAGTTAAATCAAATATTACAAAACGTCTCGATCTATAATGATAAATAAGACGATCGAGTGGAACAAAAAACTGGAATGTTGGCGTTGCTGATAGAGTGAAGGTTTCCTCTAAAGTTTCTGAGAACCTAGAAACACCAAACTAGGGAACGTTGCTAAATACAACCAAGGGGTCAAAAACAAACAAAGCATAAAACATTGCCCTGCACTAAAAGTTTTAACTCATTGTCAAATCAACAATCTTTCTTTTCGAAAGGTGTCTTACTCACCATTCGTATATTGTCCAGAAATCCACTGGCAATTTCAAGGTGCAAATCTATCAAAAATATAATAGCATTAGGATCTGTCACAGAGCTAGCTGCTTCGTTGTAGGCCTTTGTCTTTATAAACTCGCCCGTTTGACTGATTACCGTGTATCTTTGTAATGAACTCTTCCGGAGCTCATCTCATGTCGATGTCTTTACTCTCGTAGTCGGAAATTACGACATGAAAGTTTTGGTCGTTCGTCTCTTTGTAAATCCGCGCCATGTTCATGATAAAGTGACGAAGCCAGCGACCTTGATTCTTTGCAGCTACCACAAAATAGATATCAGCTGTTTCGTTCCACTGAAGGCCCTTAGGATAGCATAAACTTCTGTCGTGCTTTCGTTGGATCATGTACTCTGACAACATCACAATCTTGCCATCACTGAATCTCTTAAGGTACAGCTCCAGTAAGTATCTTTCGCCATTTTTCTTGTCGAACTTTAATTCTACGGTCTTAATGGATTCCAGTTTGTATTTCCTACGGAAACATTGCAGATAATTAAGCGGTATCATACTGAACAATTCCAAATATTTTTCGCTTATAAAAAATTATATCGGTAATAAAATTCCATGCTGTGGTAAATTAAAACATGTCATACCATGTCACAATGTTCCATACACTTATCTTATCATCTGAGAAATTGGATTGCATTAAGCAAACTAAACTATGTCATACCATATAACGATGCACTTATGTTATCATCCCTAAAGCTGGATTCCGTTAACCAGACTTAACTATTTCATACCATACCACAATTATACTACTTATGCTATCATCCAAGAAACCAGATCCCATTAATAAAACTAAGTTATGTCATACCATATCACGATATTCCTTAAACTTGTTATCATCACAGAAACTTGATTCCATTAACCTAACATCCGATAACTGACGTTGTTTTTAACAGGTATCCAAGGTTCTACTCTCACAGTTTCCAACTTTCAAAAATTTAGATCTTCGTGTACACTAATCACTCAAAAATTAAAATTATTGTATACGTAAGTTCTTAGATAGTTGAAATCCATGCTTAGCAGGAGGACGAACTGTAAATAAATTCCAAAGTGGACTTGTTCCTAAAAATCTTCCTCTGCGACCATTTTAACCTTGCGACACGCTTCCCTGATAACAAAACAGGGAACTGAACCGCTTAGTAACCCTTAGAAAAACCTGTTCGAAAGGATATTTTTTCACGAAAGTATCTTAGTTAGTTAAAATCAAACTTACCCCGGAAGTTTTGTTTCCAATTTTGCCACATATTGTTGAGTCACCTTATCAGCAACGCTTTGATTAAGAGGAAAAGTTTTGCCCACCTGTCATGCATATCGGGGTAGTGTGGGATTGGATATTTCCAAACAAGCATATCGTCTTTAATATCGAAAATACTTTCACACCTTTTTACTACTTTTCGGTGTACGAAAGGAAAGCTCAGCTGCTATGTCGACCGAAAACTTATATTTCCCAGTAACTGGCGCACGAACGAACCCGAACACTCTCACAGCAATGTCATGAAACGGGTAAAGAATCCTGCTAGTATTTGTGATTTTTCTTAAACCAGGTGCTTTTGGGAAAATGGGCGACCAACACATTTTTCTAACGTCCTTCAAGCAGATTCTATCCCACAGGTGATCATTCAGTCCACGTTGATCAACACGAGTCTCGCCGCTGTTGTAAAAATCATTTAACTTGAACCTATTATTTGTAAAAGACTTTAAAACTTGTTTCCTAAACCTCAAAAGTAAAATGACTGCTAGAGGAAGCAGCAGAAATAGAAAGATCTTTTTCCTATTGGAGCTCCTCATGTTAAGATTTTAAATGCCTTTGTCTTTCAAAATAAATATAAAAACCAAGTTGTTATTCAGTCAATCATTTGAATACTGTTGAAGGTTCTACTTATGAATATGCAAACATTATCGACAAACTTGTAGATTAGAACAGTTCTTGCTTCAGTCATATTTAAAACCAAAAGCGATACCTTGAGTAAAAAATCATCTAAAATCATCACATGCTGTCATTTTCAGGTGAAACGGCGAGCAAAGAGTAAGTAAAAACTATATTCGGGTGTACGCGTGCGCTAAAAATTTTGAGTGTCAAAGCATCGTGGATTTTACTCAAAAAGTTCTTGCATTTTTGTAATTTTTTCAGTGAGAATTTTTTAACTGGGAAAGCTAAAAATAGTAAGAAGAAGTAAGGTAGTACGAGAAAAGAATATGATAAAAAAACTGCTGCATCGCCTTATTTAGGAACGTTTCTCAAGGTTGTTAATATACAAACACCAATCTGAAAAGACAAAACAAGAGCCTACAAAGCAATCACTTATTTATTTTTAAGCCGTTTGATATAATAATAATGATAATAATAACAATAATAATAATAATAACAATAACAAAAACATAACAAAATATAGTATATAATTATCAAATATAGTTTCTAATGACTCGTAATAGAACAGTAACAAGCTCTTGTTTGTATACCTATTACGATAACATTTGATGCTAATCTGTTTAAAAGAAGGTTTTGTCGAAGGTGCAATAAGAAGGGTCAGTGTGTTGTTAATGCATTGATATCCATACGATCTGCCTGAAATAAAATTACAAATTTGCTTTTGAATAGCCATTGTTTTAATAAATGCTATTAAACAAAACGGTCTCTACGTTTAAGCAAGAGAAAACATTATGCCACAAAAAGCACAATCGTACTTTTGCATCGCGACAACCGCGTAATTTTGTAGTTTGGCACTAGCCAAGTTGAATTTCGACAATTTCAGGCAAGTTATACTTATCTTCTTTACTAACACAATTCCTATTTTTATAGGCCAACCACGTGTTCTTATATTGGGGCTTAATAATATAAAAACATAATTTTCCCGCATAATAGTTGCTAGGACATGTTTTGCACCACTGCTTTTCAAATCATTCCATTGCCTAGATATTTTATAGCGCTCTGAACATTGCCTTTTGACAGCACTACCTCGGTTTAAACAAATTAAAATAAAACAGGCAGACCGGAAAAAATATAAAAAACTAACTGCAGTTTTTATTTATTGTAACCAAATCACTTTGTTCGTTGTCTCTTATCTTCATTTTTTTCCAACTCGATGTTAACTCTATACAAGAATTTGCAAACAGTATTGATGGTTCTATAAATCGATGGGAAGGTTTTTTTTACGTTCAAAGCCCATTAGTAATGTTTCGAGTGAAAACTGAACAATAGGGTGATGACACAACACCGGGATAAACTCGGACTGGGACAAAAGAACGTTTAAAAGATATTACATGAGACCGGGTCGAAAATCGCAAGTGATTTAATGAGGAAACATATGCATAAGAAGCTGAAAGTGTTCACATTCAGCACGTACACATGTTGTACATCAGTTCGCCGCTGAAAATGTCGCTACGACCTAAACCATCATGAACGTTTGTCGAGTGCGAGCGATGTATTTCATGATGTTAGCTCATGCAACGGTACATGCTATTCTTTTATTATCAAAAGGCCTTCATTTCTTTTTTTGTTTTCACAGTTTATAAATCTCAAACGAATGAGAACATATGCTCCTAATAATTAGACACTGCAGTTCAGTTTAGATTTTAACTCGTGAACATTTCGACTACTGCTAGGTCTTGTTGAGCAATCGTAGTAAAACCCTCGTCAATAAGTTTCAAAAACTGCTAATACATTCGGCGAGAGCTTAGCTTTTTCCATCACACTATTACCGAAACTCTCAGTCAAAATTTGACTGAAAGAAACTCAGCTTAAAATTCAAAAAAGTTCAATAAATCCCCCCACCCCAAAACCTGGCTCCTGAGTATTGGAACTCTAAGTCTACTGACCATAGCATCATAACCAACTATTACTGAGGGACATGGAGGCCAAACTAACCGTTCGTAAGCCAATCACTGTAACAAGTTGCTTGACAAAGCACGTGCCAGACAGACTGTCTAGCCGATCTGAAGATTGTGCAATACTGGAATGTTGTGGTTGATCGAGGGAATAAAGCGTCTTGTAAACCCAAAGACTCGTTTATCTAATTCCTACAATCACCAACTATCTAAAAGATTAACTAATAGTTACAGCGGTCTAGCGTTATTCCGGTCGGGTTGCAACCAGCAAATATTCAAATCAACTACCGATCAGGCTGCAGTGACTTCTTAAACTAATATACTTCATAGTAAACAGGATTCATTGACTTGGAAGGCAGATTTCTTTTAATAAATATACGATTGTTTAAAAAAGTTTTATTTATGTATGTATAGATGTGCAATGATAGTTTAAAACTGTTTAATTCGTACAGAGATAGATATATCCTGATATAAAGCCATTCGTTGTTCTGTTCAGAAACGAATCTCAACACCTTCAGAACAAATTTTTATTATAACACTTTCAGATGATTATTTTCTCGGGAAAAAGTTACGAAAGTTTGACAAACTGTTACTTGAGTTACTTTTTGCGAACCTCAAATACCACTGAACTGAGTTAAATGGAATCTATTAACGAAAGATTAAAGCAGCAAAATAGTAGCAAAATAAAACTAATGCCACATTCCTTTTTTATTATGATAGTAATGAAATACGTATTTTGTGCGCATGCGCTCAAACTCCAATGAATTCTCAACTATGTCATCCATTATGTCCCAGTCCTCTCCTCCCCAACCTTTCCGATTTAGCGTAAAACCTCCAAAGCGATCCCAATCTGATTTGTACATTCCTAAGGGGCCATATCCATATGATTCCCAGAGTCCCCGAGGATAATCCATAAAGTACCCACAAACTAGACGGCCTATCACTGGAGCGAAGACTGACTTCCCTTGGAAGCTGTGCTGTAATCATAAAACACAAAAATTCGGATTTATAGACCATTCTAACAACAAAAATAACAACAATACATTCTATTTTGAAAAAGTTAAGGTAAAAGTACCGTTATGTAACGTCGGTAGTTCCTTCAGCTCTCTGAAAGTGCTGTTATCATAGGAAGCCGACGGTCAGTGCTCCGTTTTACGAGTATTTAAAGCTACAGTTACACTGATCAGAAGAAAGTCGAAACAGACATCCAGTCACCGGGTATCTAAATGGGGGCCTCTAGCTCCGAAGGCCGCCCACTTACCGACTGAGCTACGCCTGTTCCTTGGGAAAGACTAAATTCACGGCAGTTCAGGTTCAAGATGGCGGACACATTCGACTCAGTCTCCTAAACTGGAGAGACCTCGTGGGTTGTTTCGACTGCTGAAGGCTTGGATGTAAGTTTAATATTTAACTTATGCCAAGTTGAGTTTTCCAGGGACAAACCATTTGACTGCAAGGTCAAACGAGTTTAAACGACTACAAAATAACGAGGTTCTGATTTGAAAACTTGAGGAATGTCTGTAAATGTTTCGTAAATAAACTCCTCGACACAGGCCTTGCCAGAAAAAGTACGATCGTGGCGATCGAGCACAAGATTTTTCGTTGATATTCGGCCACGAGTGTGAAGGATGCGAGGACGAGAAGGGCGCTCCGCCTTTGTTCCTATTTTGTCCCATTTATTAACCGATCTAGTTTAGTAGATTGCTGTATATTTACTCAATTTTTAGGATACCGCTACTGTTTACTTAAGGATCTGAAAGCGCTTGCTTCTCGAACAAGCGTTGTCAAAAAACAACCACTGTGGGAAATTTTTGTCAGACAAGGTGAAGGACCCATGTAAAATCAATTTATTAACATCCTTCTCAAGACACAATGTGGCGGCCGGATTTTATTTTTCATATCGAAGTTGTGTAGCGATCCTACTTTTTATTGACTTGGCTACAAGCCGGAAAGGCCGTTAAAACTCAAAATGGGTTGACATGGCATAAATTAAATATTAAATTTACATCCAAGCCTTTAGCCGTCGAAACCACCCACGTGGTCTCTCCAACTTAGGAAACCGAGTCGAATGTGTCCGCCATCTTGAACCTGAACTCCTGTGAATTAAGTCTTTCCCATTTCCCCCCAAGTTTTTATCCAAAATTTTCCGAACCAAAGAAACAGCAGGGAAAGGTTCATTATTAAACACAACTATCTCAAACAAAGAAAAAACACTTAAAGTTTTAGTGACAAACTTACAATCTTTCTTGTTATGGTGTCTTACTCACCTTTCGTATGCTGTCCAGAAATCCACTTCCAATTTCAAGGTGCAAATCTACCAGAAATATAATAGCATTACGATCCTTAACAGAGCTAACTGCTTCGTTGTAGGCCTTTGTCTTTACAAACTCGCCCGTTTGACTGATTACCGTGTATCTTGGTAATGAGTTCTTCCGGAGCTCATCTTCAATGTCAATGTCTTTACTCTCGTAGTCGGAAATTACGACATGAAAGTTTTGGTCGTTCGTCTCTTTGTAAATCCGCGCCATGTTCATGATAAAGTGACGAAGCCAGCGACCTTGATTCTTTGCAGCTACCACAAAATAGATATCAGCTGTTTCGTTCCACTGAAGGCCCTTAGGATAGCATAAACTTCTGTCGTGCTTTCGTTGGATCATGTACTCTGACAACATCACAATCTTGCCATCACTGAATCTCTTAAGGTACAGCTCCAGTAAGTATCTTTCGCCATTTTTCTTGTCTAACTTTAGTTCTACGGTCTTAATTGATTCCAGTTTATATTTCCTACGGAAACAACGCAGACATTTAATCTGTCTCATACAGAACAATTCTAAAATATTTCGCACTTATAACTGTATCGCACTAGAAAATAATACTATTTTAAATTAAACTATATACCATAACGATGTTACTTAATTTTCCATAAATCAGACATCCGCAAACAGATATGGTTTTTACGCAAACGCATAACAGAATTGCAAGGCCATTTCATGCCATTCGCACTGATTCCCAACACGCCGCATAGTTATCATCCATTCTAGTCGGGTTCTAATTACTGATCACACACAGACGCGGATCCAGGAATTTTGGGAAGGGGGGGGTGTAAATATTAGGGCAACTCCCTATTCCTCACTCACGCGGAGCATATAGGCGGATTTCAGCTGACATAATGTTTACAAAAAAATCTTTTCAAATCTTAACACCTTCATAACCCTAAACAAAGAAACCTTTTCTCAAACTGCAAATCAAATAACAGTCGATGCATTATCAACAACAACTGAAACCTATTTCGGGGGGGCTAACTTCGCGTATAGCGCAACCCAACGAGTGCCGAAGGCGCGAGCTTTCTAGGGGGTCCAGGAGCATGCTCCCCCGGAAAATTTCGAAATTTTGAATTTCTAAGATTGCTGGAAATGCGTTTATTTTTTTAGTAATCCAAACAAAAAAATTTGTCATTTTTTTCGTCGTCAATTTTTGTTACTTCGCTTCGGCAAAATTGTTGGTGGGATTAAAGTCAACCCAGCGCTATGGCTCCGCGGTCCCTGACACTCTAGACGCGTTTCACAAATTATGACTCGTATTAGGCATACAAAATAACAACATCTTTTAAATCTTTGCGTGGAAATTACCCTTTCTCATCAAGAAAATGCTTAACTCACATCATGATTATTTTAAAAAGTATACATTTAGGGCCGGTACATGGATTTTCAAAATAACACTGTAGCGAGGCAAATGTTAAGAACGGCTTTGTAAGCTGACGCAGTTTCTCATTCACGATTAACAAATATCATGATCAACGTTTTCATTTCTTAGATAAAAAAAAGTATCTAAGCTATTGCCATATTTTAATAACTACTTGTAAAAACTATACTTCTACATTTTGCCATTATATAGCCCATGATAAAAGTTGGTTGTTCAACCAAAACGAGGGGGGTGGGGGGGGGCAGCCCGACCGGCCCCTCCCCTAAATCCGCGCCTGGCACGTGTATTGCAGAAACACAAATCGTTAAGCAAACTCTATTGATAACGTGCCCGGGATGACGTGTTTCAATGGATCTAGCCAATCAGAGAATGTGTTAGATCAGTTGTGTTCAATTATACTGTTTAGGTACATACGATTTTGCTTTAACATGCCATTACTAGTACATTCTTCTAATAGGAAAGACTTGCTGGCAACGTTAAAAGCTTTTGTATAATCACTCCTTTGCTTATGACGAGCTTCCTGATAACAAAAGAACCACTTAACGCTTACAAGTAACCATTTAAATAATATCTTTCTTTTCAATAAATGTTTTAGTTGGTTAAAATCAAACATACCCTGGGAGTTTTGCTTCCAATTTAGCCACATATTGTTGAGTCACCTTATCAGCAACGCTTTGATTGAGAGGAAAAGTTTTAGCCCACCGGTCATACACCTCGGGGTAGTGAGGAAGCGGGTATTTCCAGACAATCATGTCAAGTACAATATGATTTACTCCTTCCCACTTGTATCTCACTTTTCGGTTTTGTATTACATAGCTAGGCTTATAATCACATTGGGGTAAAACGTCCTGTATTTCACTGTGTTCGACATATTCCGGCTTTTTCTCTTTAAAGTGTACGTTCATTTGATTTACAGCGAAAATAGTGCTCGGTTCACAAATAACCGAACTCGGAATTCGTGGGTCGTGCATTTTGAGCAATCGTTTTTTGCTGTCGTTGAAATAAACAGAAAGAAAACGGCTTTCTATTGCACAAAACTTGCCTTCATCCGGTTTCTGCCACAGTAAGGTAACGTTTGTCCCATTCTTAGAGTCTTGACCGTAAACAAGCTCGATGTAGTACCTTTCTCCTTCTTGTAAATGAACATGCTCCTTGTTCGGTGATATAGGTCGGACTCGTTTAGAATCGCGCTTCGTGTTTAACAGCAATACGAATGAAAGCTCAGCTGCTATGTCGACCGAAAACTTATATTTCCCAGTAACTGGTGCACGAACAAATCCAAACACTCGCACAGCAATGTCATGAAACGGGTAAAGAATCCTGCTAGTATTTGTGATTTCTCTCAAACCAGGAGCTTTTGGGAAAATGGGCGACCAACATATTTTTCTAACGTCCTTCAAGCAGATTCCATCCCACAGGTGAACATTCAGTCCACGTTGATCAACAAGGGTCTCGCCGCTGTTGTAAAAATCACTTAACTTGAACGTATTGCTTGTAAAATATTTTAAATCTTGCTTCATAAACATAAATAGTAAAATGACTACTAGAGCAAAGCACAGAAGGGGAAAGATCTGTTTCCTATTAGGAATCTTCATCTTAAGATTTTAAAGTGTATAAATTGGAATCATGGAACTTGGTCTGTTTCAAAAAGAAGAAAGTTATCGTTTACATTATTAAAAATAACTCTTTTGGTTGCTGAGATACTTAGGTTTTTCAAATATGCAAATTATCACAGTTGGACGTCATATGAGGACGGAATCTTTTGGGATAAACTACAAATCAACAGTTCTCTCTATAACATGCGTTTCTGCTAAAGTCGAAAAACTGTGCAAAGTTCGGGATCATTAATCAACACAGAAATAATGTTGTATCAATGTGATCTTTCTACTTGCAAGTCTCTCTAATTACGTCTTAATTATGGTAATTTGCATACTTGAAAAACCTTTTAATATCTCAGCAAACCAAAACAATTTATTTTAAAGAAACAAACGACATTTTTCTGCTCCTTTAAAAACCACTCTTGCAAACTAAGTTCCATAATTCTGATATATACATTTTAAATGCCTTGTCTTTATATTTAAGAATACCTATTAATATATAAGCCATGTTTGCTAATCAATCATTTATATATTGTAAAAAGTTCTACCTATAAATATGCAAACCCCCTTGTAGATCAGTGTAATTGTTACTTTCACACTTTAAAAAAAAAATAATGATATTTCGAGTAAAACTGGACTTAGTATAAAAATCGTTACAAGGTCTTTTTCAGGCGAAACGGAGAGCAAAGACTAAGTAAGTAAAAACAATTCTATCAAGGATTTTGTATATCAAATGTCGAAGTTCGTATTTTCTAAGCAACACACACGTATGGTTATATATAAGGAACATTTTAAAAACATTTGTGGCTAATTTTGCCAAAATATCATCATCATTTATTCGCCTTCTTTAAAAAATATATACATGTATTTGATTTTAATAGAGATTTGCAACTTGGTGTTGTATAGAATGAAGGAAACCGCTTCTCACGTTTGGGTGATAAAAAAAAATTTCTGAGTCACTGACGAGAATCGATCCCGCAACCCTCTGATTACTGGTCAGATGCTCTACCCACTGAGTTACTGAGACTCACATGGGAAGCCGAGTTTCGGAATAAGTTCTTCTCTATTCCCCATTGGACACACGTCTTGCATCTGCTAGCTCGATATGCCCAATAACCAATGCTATATGATATTATCAAATATTTTTTAAATGTAGAAGTTTGCCCCTTGGTGCTGTATAGAATGAGGGAAACCGCTTCTCAAGTTTGAGTGATCAGAAAAAATTTCTGAGTCATTGACATATATTTGTAAGTATGATTAATGCAGACGGGGAGTCAAGGGAAACCGATAGGCTGCTATTGTAGGGGACTCTTTACGAACTACAGCATAATGCTAAGAATTTCAGTTATTTTCTTTGCAAAAAAGATTTAAACTTTTTGGAGAAGGTATAAAAGCTATTTGAAAAGATAATGAGGTGTGGGAGAGCATTCCATATTTTAGGACCTTGAAATAAGACTTGCGGAGCAGAATTAGCTAAATAATTTGATTAAATAGTAAGACGCATTATTACATTCAAGAACTTTCAGCCTCGACCAAAACCAATATGTTCTTAAAGAAATAAGGGTGTTCATCTACTCTAGTGGTATCGTTTCGTCTTATAATTTCTAGCTCGCCTAACAAAAACCCCTAATTGAAATGATTCCTGACTAAATTCTCGACATTTTGACGTTCAACATTTTTAGCGCATGCGTACATACGAATAGAAAAAATGAAAATGCAAGGCTGAATACTGCGAGATATTAAACATGTCAGTGGAAAGACGCGATCAGAAGATCGGACAAAGCTAGAATTTGCAGTGCCAGACAGATGTTTCGTCCTGAATACGAATAGAGAAAGGAAATTATTGATACCTGCAAAATGTTCTTAAAGAATTTCCTATAGTTAAAAACGACGTTGCACGATCTACTATTTGTCGGATCCTTGATTTTGTGTTCAATTCTCGGCCATTCGTCAGCCTCGGATGTATTCCTAGCATGTTCTCAACTTTTGGTCGATTTTCAGCTGGCGTTCTTATAAAAAGGTTTTATAAAAAATAAAAATTGTAGTCGTAAAAATGTTGCACCGCTTTAAAGAACATTTGTCAAGGTTGTTAATATTCAGAGACAAAAAGACGGAGCAACCGCTTCATAATTTTCAAGCGGTTTGGTATGATTATAATTACAAAAACACAACAAAAGAAAGATATAATGCTCAAATATAATCTCTAATGACTCTTTATAGAACAACGACAAAATGTTATCTTTATAGCTATAACGATAACATTGAGTGTTAATCTGTATCGAAATTTTTTGTTAAAAACATTTTGTCGAGGGAGCAACGTATTGGGTCAATGTGCTGCATTGATATCCATAAGATCTCAGTGCTTGAAATGCAATAGCAATTTTGCGGCAAACAAGGCGCCATTGTATTAGATAATGTTATTAAACAAATAGGTAGTTACGCTTAAACAAAACTCATTTTCACGCACAATAATTACAAGGACTGGTTTTATAACGCTGCCTTTCAAATCATACCATTGCTTAGATATTTAAATGCGATAAAGATAAAATGACTAATTAAAATTGTGGTAGGTTGTTTCAAAATAAATTTTTAGAAAAGTTAATCATTTACTTTTCTATAAGCGCCAAATTATTTTGCTCACTAGCGCATGAAATTAAAAACAGTTACACAAATCGCATACTTCGGAATAAGCCAGTTCGGAATTTCAAAAATACATGTGCGAGTCCAGATAAAAAGTAAAATTCATGAAAATTAAATAAAGGAACGCAATGAAGCGGGATGGGAATTCATTAATGATCCTTTCTTAAGTTTGATGAGCATTTCATTTTATCCCGACGCGCGCTTGTGTATGTTGAAATGTCAAACTGGCTTATTGTTCAAGTTAGAAATAAGAAGGGAAGGGAAGGGGGGGGGACCCGGGGAAGAGGGTGCGGGAAGCGGGATATCGAGGAACGGGAAGCGGGATATCGAGGAACGGGAAGCGGGATATCGAGGAACGGGAAGCGGGATATCAAAGAATTAGAGGCTGGGTATTTAACTATTGAGTAACATCAGGATAGGTTGCAAACACGACGAGAGGCGTGAGATAAGTAGGTATGGCCATGAAGGTACGGGAAGCAGAATATAAGGGTAAAGGAGGTCTCTTTCCCCCTCTTTCCAACATAGGTAAGGTTGAAAACCGTGAGTCCGTCGCACCCAGATTGCTCTACATTTAAAATGCTCGGCCACCTCTATATATTTTGTCGATTCGACGATAAATTATTATATTTTGTTCCAATTCGCTCAACAATTCATTAGTGAATATCTAATAGCTTTGCTGTTTTAAGAAAATAAAAACGGGTGAACTCATCTCCTTCCTAAAACCTAGGATTTTGTTTGTAAAGAATTGAGATTGAACTAACAGCCTTTTTTTATCTTTTCAATCAGTGAATGTTTGATAGCAAGTGAATGGTGGTCTTGGCATCGTTCAACGTGTATCAGTTACTGGGGCAGCCATTGAGTCCATGAAAAAATCTTTGTAAACAAAATACGCCGTTCCAGTTATAGATGAAAAAGAACACACAGTAAAGAAAAATTCAGATTTATTTTTGTGCCAGCTCTTAGAGTACAGCCGGTAAAAATCTTCCTAAACAAAATACGCTGTGGTATATCAAATGTAAATTCCACACAATGCAAATACCTTTTTACATTTATTCTTTTCTTTGTACCATGAAAACACATTTATTCCTTAAGAAAAGACATACGAGAAGACTTGTAATTTTTTATTGTCATGAGTCAGCAGAAAGTCATTATAAACTTTTGCACGTGTTCATAGCGTGCTTGACGCGTGATCCGTGGGCTCAACTCTAAAGTGATTATTATACGTTTTTCAACTCCCTTGGCAAAACCATGATGAGAGAACGTCTGTTGGCAGATCAGTCGTTTGTTATAATCTAAATGAGACAACTACAGAAGAAGATGCAAAGGTTACTGCCGATCTCGCTATGAAATGTTCCATTGTAGTGTTGTAAAAAATTAGCAGGATACTCAAAAGTATGAACTGTCAGCTGAACTTTTAATGTTAACTCCAGTCGATGTTTTACATTAAACGAAAGTTGTGTAATTGTTTCACACTGGCTCGATAAATTGTTGCGATAAACCGTTCACGGCTGTTCGTAGTGTTTCCAATACACTTGCTTACATTTTGGACAAATCCACTGCATTCCAAATTGCCCCAAGGTGTCGTTTGCCGCTGTCATGCGACCATTTCCAGTGTATGACATCGATATGAACGCATATTTTACAATGATAAAGAAAAATATGTTTAAAGCTGTGAAAGGTTTAGTGACAAAAGCGAGCCAATTAATGCATAAAAAATATCAATGATTAAAGAAAAATAGTTTTATTATTTGTTTTAGTGGAAATGTATTGAGCTTAAGTGATTCGTTTCTGATTTCAAACCCTTGGAATAATGGTTTCTTAATGTGTGCACTGGATTTACGTGAGGTTAGACCAACAGTAAAAAGGCCAAGTTTTTTCAAGAAATGTTTTTGGTCCAAATCGCTCAGATGGATTACAAAGTATGTTTTCAAACAATGGCAATCCTGATTTTTAATGCTTTTATATAAAAAAAATTACACTCACGAAAAATGGTATTCATATACATATAAGCTAGAAATTTTTCGAACTTAAAATAACTTAGCATTTTCGATAGTTGACATGATCAGAATGTAATATTTCAGTTCTCGTTTTCCTGAAACCTTCTTTCTCTTCTCAAACATGAAATCAGGTTTCAGCTTCTTTGTCTCTTTAAATGATTCGTTCTTTAAGTGGTCTTTAATGTCTTTAATTCATTCTTTAAAAGGTCTCAAATTTTCTTGGCTTGGTAGAGGACCCAAACATTATAACTGATCTTTTTTCTAAAAATTTGAGTTCGAAAAAATTAAGAGTATCGGACAAAATCATGTTTTCGTTCCCTTTTGCGAAGTTTCAAACTGAATTTTAAAAAATGGATTGAAAGGGATCTTCTCAAAAAAGTTATTGAAAACGATTGGTAGCAAAAAAATAAAACTAATGCCACATTGTCCTTATGATAATAGTGTAGCCAGTATTGTTTGCGCAAGCGCTCAAATTCCAATGAATTCTCAACTATGTCGTCCATTAACCTCCTCCCCAACCTTTCTGATCACGTTTAAAGCCTCCAAAGCGATCCCAGTCTGATTTGTACACTCCTAAGGGACCATATCCATATGATTCCCAGAGTCCTTGTGGATAATCCATAAAGTATCCACAAGCTATACGGCCTATTACTGGGGTATAGACTTTCTTGTCTTGAAAGCAATGCTGAAATCAAGAAACAAAAATGTTTCCATTTATAGACCATAAAAACAGGAATCTGGTAACAAATGTCAAGCAAACACTCGTTTTTAGATTATTGTGAATTTGTCTAATAAAGAGTTTACAACAACTACAGCAAATAACAATGCATTTGCTTGTATTCGATGGTAGCAGTTGTTACACTTACAGAATGTTGCGTCTATTTTTAAAAAAAAAATTGGTATATTAAATAGATAAACAGTACTGAAACGATAGAGCGATTGAGTGGAACAAAAAACTTGAATATTGACGTTGCTGATGGAGTAAAGATTTCTTCCAAGGCGTCCGAGAACCTAGAAGCAGCAAGGTAGGGTACGTTGCTAAATACAACCACAGCCAAAACCAAAGTGGCATAACATACTGCCCAGCACTGAAATTTCTTCTGACAACATTACACTCTAGTCATCACTGAATCTCTTAAGGTACAGCTCCAGTAAGTACCTGTCGCCATTTTTCTTGTCTAACTTTAGTTCTACGGTCTTAATGGTTCCAGTTTGTATTTCCTACGGAAACAGCGCAAACAGTTTTAATTATAATTTTAACTGCTTAAAAGCGGCCTCATACTGAACAATTTCAGATACTTTTCATACATGAAATTTAAATCAGTAAACAAATAGCATTCTATGCTGTGCTAAACTGCCTCACAGTATATACAAAAACAAAAACTATGTCAAGCCATATAACAATGTTCCATAGACATAGGTTATCATCCCAGAAATGGATTCCGTTAACCAAACTAAAGTATGTCATGCCATATCACGATATTCCTTACACTTATGTTATCATCCAAAAAACTGGATTCCATTAATCAAACTAAACTATGTCAAACCATATCACCATACTCCTTACACTCATGTTATCATCCCAGAAACCGGATCCCATTAATCAAACTAAATTATGTCAAACCATATCACCATACTCCTTACACTCATGTTATCATTCCAAAAACCGGATTCCGTTAACAAACTAAACT
>JAOBRD020555381.1:0-16452 GCA_027575215.2 Hydrozoanthus sils | reverse complement strand
TTTCACTTCCGATTTTAACACTCTTTCACTTCCGCCCGGTACTAATTATTCCGGTTAAGTAAACAAACTGCGGATAAATACGTGCAAAAATTTCTCCCTCAAAAAGGGGGGTTGGAGGCTGGCGTTCAGCTCTCGTTCTCTCTCCCCATTCCCTCCACGGCCCGCTTTTTAGGCGCTTGTTGTTTTCGCCATCGAGAATGACTAGAACGCCAAGCTACGCTGGCTAATAATCTTCGGGAATAACGACAATTCTAACTTTGATTAGAATCTAAAAGCGATTTCGATTTTTGATGTAACGTTTTAAATGGTTGCCTTTCTTTGTATGTCCAGGCTATAAAATTGCCATTCTTGTCACACTTAGCAGATAAATTACTGTCACGACCGCCCTCCCACTCAAGGACCTTCGGCAAAAGACTAAACGAGCGGTAGTTTTCAATTTTCTTAAATAATGCAAGAAACCATAGTCTTTGGGAATATACAAAGTTTTGCCTTAAAATTGAAAACATTTCCTGGAGATCAGTGTAAATAAGAGCTGACAATGACGTAGCAAGACACTGACGACCAGCAATTTTGATTTACAACAGTCGGCCGAGGATTATTTCGTTTACAGTAACTCGAAATACTCCACTCTCGCAGAAAGAAATCTGATGAAGTTTTTTTGAAAAATGGATTTTTCTCAGGTTCGTTTTCGGTTTCTGAAAAACTGATCTATTACGCCTTGTTTTATGTTTTTTGAGCCCTGCATTGAAATATCTGCAGCGAATTACATTCTTTCAAACGCGAACACACGAGCGACTAATTTAACAATAAACTCGTGAAGACTTTGGCAAGTTGTTTTTGTTCTTAGCATGTCGAATGGCTCACCTATATTTGTCCGCTCTTTCTAAACGCTAGCTAAAGTTGAATTCGCTGTATTCTTTTAGCTATTGCTTCTTGATAACGGACAGGAGTGCTTTTTGTTGCGACACCTTTACACAATCTACAACGCCATAAGCGACAGCTATTAATAAACAAAGAATACAAACACGTGACATCAACCATAATTTCTTTCAATTCTTCAGATATTCAAAAGCATGAAAGAACAATTCCAATGTATTAAATATAAACTATTAAAACTTCTATTTTCTCTCACCTCTAGATTGATCGACCACGCAATTAAGTGTTCTTCAAGCTCTTGACTTCAACGCCTCGCTGTTCGCGTCAGACAAGTTGTTGTTCAGTTGAAGTTAGTTTTAAATTATCTCAGTAACAAGTCTGTTTCACTATTTGCCTCAAGCAGCCCTGAGTTCAATATGATTCAATGTATTCTCAACATGTTCACTCAGTTTCTCAATATGTTCACTCAAAAAATCACTCTTGCCCTTGGCAAGGCAAAGCAAGGACCGTTCCAAAACAAAACCCTCGACTTTGAACAATAGTTTGGTTAACCATAGAGCGAAATAATTTGCTTGTCCCTGCTTGTCCGTCGTCACTTTAAAAGCGACAATGTGAGTTGATGAATGTAAGTTGCGAGGGCTATATAATAGTAAAGAAAACCAAAATTTCCAAAAAGAAATGTCTTCTTCTCAAGCGACGAACTCCCTTTTACCAAACCCCGAGGCCGGTCGAGTCTTGTGCAATCCGGTGCAAATCTAATCACGTGGCTTGAAAACAGACGAAACCACGCAAGCTTGCATGTATAGTAGCATTAATGTGACCCAATAAAATAAGAACCCAGGCCGATTCTATACTCGTGCCCTACCGGCCCGAGTAACAAACACAGCAGTTCGAGAGGTCCGTAACCGGGTCCGTATCGTATATTACGGACCTCTAGCTGACCAATCAGAGCGAGTGAAATTAGTAGGCCATATAATAAAATAAAGTACGCGTATTTACCGCACAGATCTCTAAACTAGTTAGTGACGACATACCTGCCAGCCGGCGGTACAGTTACAAGTACCGTTGACATTGTCACAGATGGCTTCATTCTGACACGGACAGCGGCTGCCACAGGTTTTTCCAAACCATCCAGCCTTGCACGGAAACTTGCAGCTGTAAGGCAAATAATTGACCGCACACATTCGGGAAGGATTTACATCATTTATAACATAGATAGCAAAATTACTTAGCGCTGATTGGTAGCTGGTGTCCTTCTGAAAATTTCCGAAAATCTTAAAAGGGCTTAAAATGTCCATATCCGAATATCTCCAAAGAATTTCCAATTTACCTTAACAACGATTTTAAACCTCTTCCGAAGATTTGCAAATGTTTTCGGACGTTGCAACGATTTTCTTACATTTCCAGCAATTTTGGAACAGTACTGCTGAGAATGAATAATTTTGCCCTCGATGTCATAAACATGTAATCGCCTGGTTTCTCGTAAAATTTAGGATTAATATCAATTGTGTTTTCAATTTTTTCAAAAAGTTGAAAAGACTGGTGAAATTAATCTTTAATTTTACTCGGCACCATGCAATTACCTACACAAATCAATCTGCAATTTTGAACAGCTGTTAGCCGTTCAACAGTTCAACAATTCGCAGATACTGACCTTTTTTCAACAACGGTAAACAGCACAGTTCATTGGGCTTGAAACAAACGACGAACTTTTCAGGAGTCTAGCTAAATTGTAGTTAGGATCGATATAATCAGGCTTTTGGCAGTGTACGTGAAACTTCGTCTGAAGCAGACTAAAAATGTCCGATCAATCAAACTGATTGAATTGGTAATGCGTAACGTAACTAGTTTAACGTCGGGAAAAGAACTTATTTGCTAAATTTGGTTCGAGCCACGAGGAGCCGATCCCATAGTTTAACTGTGTTTCATTTAATATCACAAAATAACGTGGTCAATCTGGGTGGTTGCTGCAGTTCCGTACGCTAGATTTGTACTCAGCCTTTTAAAAATAAAGATATTCGGTGCTACTGAATTCAGATGCAGCCAGATGGTAGTCTCCTGGTCCATCGTCAACAAAGGCTTGTACAATCCACTGCCAGTGTATAGTGGAATTCGGTTTCGCACGTAGCTAGTTCTAAACTTACTTTAGCTCACAATCAGGATATAAGTACAATTGCAATAAGTAACTCTTTTTTCTCAAACCAGAAAGTTCAGTCGTCTCTAAATGTATTTGTGTACGCCATTTGTTTTTAAATTAAGTTATTTTTAACCAATAAAAACTCAGTGTATGTTGTTCATCATATCCAAACGTGCATCGCTACATGTTGCCCTATTTCATCCTTACAGTTTCACTCACTTTTCGCCTTGGTAACCCGGGGCACATGTACAGTTTCCGGTTGCTGCATCACACATGGCTCCATTGAAACACTGACATTTCTCTTTGCAATGGTCACCATAGTATCCAGAATCACAAGTCTTTTCACAAAACGTTCCGTTCCATCCTGGTCTACAGGTACATGCCCCAGTTCGAGAGTTGCACTTTGCACCATTTTGGCATTGGCATTTGTGGCTACAATGCCGCCCATATTTGTCGGGTGGACACTCTGTAGGAAATTAACCCTATTCAGAATGCTATTATCATGAAACTCGGATGTTGGACAAAACCTGAGTAGCTAATTCGACCAACGAGATTATTGTTCTTTTATGACGCAATAATGACGTCATAGGGTATAAAAATCACGATTTTTACATTTTCTATTTTCCTTTGACTTTTTAAATTAAGGCTTTGAAACAGTTGATTTTTGTTACATCTTAACACTAAGCATTTATCTCCAAAAAAAGAAAGCACTTATCCTCAACAGAAGGGAGCACTTATCCCCAACAGGAAGCACTTATCGCAAACGAAGGGAAGCACTTTTCCCCACCAGAAGAAAGCACTTAGTGCCAACGGAAGGAAGCACTTATCGCCAACAGAAGGAAGCACTTAGTGCCAACGGAAGGAAGCACTTATCGCCAACAGAAGGAAGCACTTAGTGCCAACGGAAGGAAGAACTTATCGCCAACAGAAGGAAGCACTTAGTGCCAACGGAAGGAAGCACTTATCGCCAACAGAAGGAAGCACTTAGTGCCAACGGAAGGAAGCACTTATCGCCAACACAAGGGAGCACTTATCCCCAACAGAAGAAAGCACTTATCGCCAACGGAAGAAACCACTTATCGCCAACAGAAGGGAGCACTTATCCCCAACAGAAGGAAGCACTTATCACCAACGGAACGAAGCACTTATCGCAAACAGATGGAAGCGTTTATCCCCAACAGAAGGAAGCACTTATCCCTAATAGAAGGAAGAACTTATCTCTAATAGAAGGAAGCACTTATCGCCAACGCAAGGAAGCACTTATCGCCAACAGAAGAAAGCACGTTTTGGCAACAAAATAAAGCTTTTATCGCCAACAGAAGGGAACACTTATCCTCAACAGAAGGAAGCATTTATCGCAAACAGAAGGAAGCACTTATCCCAACAGAAGGGAGTACTTATTCCCAATAGAAAGAAGAACTTATCGCCAACAGAGGGAAGCACTTATTCCCAAGAGAAGAAAGCACTTATCGCCAACAGAAGGAAGCACTTATCGCCAACAGAAGGAAGCACTTATCGCCAACAGAGGGGAGCACTTATCCCTAACAGAAGGAAGAACTTATCCCCAACCGAAGGAAGCACTTATCCCCAACAAAAGAAAGCACTTATCCCAAACAGAAAAGGAAGCACTTTTGCCAACAGAAGAGAGTACTTGTCGCCAACAGAAGGGAGCACTTATCCCCAACAGAAGGGCGCACTTATCCCCAACAGAAGGGAGCACTTGTCGCCAACAGAAGGAAGTACCTATCGCCAACAAAGGGAAGCATTTATCCCAACAAAAGAAAGCATTTATTGCCAACAGAGGGAAGCACTTAATACGAGAAGAATGAAAACAACACCTAAAAGCAAAGATTGAACGAGACTGAAGCTATGGGTTTGTTTCACTTAGGTTTCCTTTAATAAAATCCTTGTCTTTGAAAAAAAAATTCCTGTTGTTTGATTGTGAAATGAAAACCTTGAACCGAAACATGCAGCAAAAATCTTAACAAGCGATTTGAAAATCCTTTAGTGCACGAAACGCACAAAAAGGATGGATAAAGAGTAGGCGCCTAATGAACTCATATGGAAGTGTATCTAGTGAGATTTACAGTCCATGCTAGATCATCGTAGCTTCTTCTTGTAGTATCACGAGTTCAAAATTGATTAGTCCTAACAAAACCATTACAAAACTGTACCTTACCTCTGTCACATACTTGGCCGTAGAAACCGTGATCGCAAAAGCAGAAGTCTGGCTTGCTACACGTGCCGTTAACGCACGTTTTACTGCATATAGCTGGAGGGAAATGGCAATGCATGTTTTAAGAGCGTTTAAAACCTAACTGATTCTTAATGATATCATGTCATTTGGAAAGCCAAAGTTATCAGCGTGGTCCTTTAGAAAATGATATCGAGCCGTCAGATAACCAAACGAAAAAATTTTTTTTTCCTATCCTCAATTATCTCGTATCGTTTCACCTTCTCGTTAATCGAAATGCGACTTCCTGAATCCGATACAAAAAAAAGGTCTCGCCCACTTAGCCCGGGGTGGATACTCGAAGTATATGTTACGGAGGGGATCTTACGGAGCTTCATAAAGCATAAAAAATACACGAGTCTGAAATTTTAGACCTTAAAAAAAATACTTGGCATCCAAACATCATACCCGAAAAAAATACAAGACTTTAACACAAGATTACCAATGTACATTTTGTTGTCTTTTTAATCTTCCGCAATCACAAGTCACTGAAAAATAGGAATTAATATTACTTTGATCAACTGATCACAACGAAAGTTCGCTCAGAGATATGACACAAAAATTAAAATATGCGTACTTTTTTAGTAGTAATAAAGACATGACTAATAACAGTACTAACATCTTGGTTCTACAAGGCAGAGGAATAAATGTTTTAGAAACAGTTAAAAAGCTATAACAACTCAATACTTTGACTCTATAGGATTGCATACCACAACCATACTACAACTTAGTCAAAACCAAAGCAAAATGGAAAATCAATTGATATCGTATAAAATGCTTGTTTCAAAGTGTAGGGCTAGCAATTGAGAGGCCGAAATTATCATACTTTGTGTTTGCTAGCAGTTTTTAGCGTATGACTGTTGTTTCTAAAATTCAAAAGTTCTGATAAGTGTATGAAGAACCTAACCTCCATTTTTTTAAAAACAAGTGATGAAAGGTTATATGTACAAACTTTGCAGTTTGTGTAACTGAGTCCGATATACCGGAAGTCCATAAAACAACGAATTGCAATTGTCTAATTTCAAGAAACCAGTGGTTTTGTCGAGTCATTATCAAGGTACTTTCGCATTTTGCCACGATTCCCAAAGTGAAAAAAACAAATTTACATATTTTAAACTTCCCTTCATTAAGTAAAAGATGATTATCAAAAATTACACCTAAGCTTCACCCACCGTCAAGAGCCTGCACAAGTTTGAGTTAAACACCAGAGTTCCCCTTACCGTCTGGGCATTCGTCACCCCGTTGTTTCCAGCCCGGGCAGCACTTGTAGGCAGTTCTGTAACTTTGTTTGTAAGCAGAGCGGTAACCCCTTCCGTACACAGTTCTGTTAAGAAATAAATAGGGATTAAGGAAAATTTTATTTTAAGGGAGTTTTGAGATATGTTCACGAAAGAAAATTTACAAGTGTTACGACCAAAGAGTATACTTTCTGGAAAAAATATATTGAACTTGCTTTTAAGACTGAAAGAAAACTAAAAAATGATGTTGATTAATTAGTTAAGACTAAGATTGTCTGAAAACTTTTAAATTTAAAAATTGGAGAAATCCAGACGACAGTCAATCTAAAACATTGATGAGCCATCACTGAATTGCTGTTGTTCACTTCCTGTTGCTCAACTTCAAGGTTCTCTATTTCCTACGTTTGCAAATTACAACACTAATGTAAAATACTTACATTTAGCCTAAATAAGAAAATGCAGAAATAAACAACCTTAAAGGTTAAGTAAGCTTTTCCGCACCTATACTTCAAACACTATTATAATGTTGACAAGATTTAGGGGAAAACGAGGCCAGACAGGTTGACAATTAATTTTATAACTTGATGTTTCGAACTAAATTGAGAAAGTATTCAGTCACAAAAATACAAAATATTACTATAATACTTATATAAATATACACTAATATACTATAATCACTTCAATAGCAAGTGTGATTTTAATTGTTTTTTGAAAATTGAATGTGAGGAACTAGATTTAATATGAGCTGGTAATTCATTCCAGCTTATGACTGCCGCCATATTTCACACCAAACTTAACAAAGTTAATATTTTGGCGAGGGAAACAATCATTCATTTGATTTTGAAAGCGTATTTTAATACTTGACTGAATCTTCACCCATGAGTGTATTGATATGCATATATATAGTTTATCTACGCATGTGTAGTGTGTTGTTGAGTTCTTTGTGCGCCGAGAAATATTCAGAATGTAAAGTTTGCTCATAATTCTTTATTAAACAATTGGCTCGATAATACCACATGGTACCAGGAGTAAACGGATGGCTCTTAGTGGCGTTGAAGTTCCAAAAATGCAATAGTCTGGCGATAATCTTAGTGAAAACTGGAGGCGCTTCAAACAACATGCCGAGCTTATGTTTACAGGTCCTCTAAAAGCCGTACAGAACCAGAGAAATGCAGTTACCTTCTTATATGGAGTGGTCAGAAAGGCAGAGATAAATCAACACGTGGCGTAGCTTGTCAGATGAAGACAAGGGAAAATTGAAAACCTATTACGATAAGTTCGAGCAGCTAGTAAATCCAAAGTAAAATCCTGTCTTCGCGCGTTACAAATTTCATATGAAAGTTCAAGCATCAGATGAATCTGTGGAGCAATTCACGATAGAGCTTTAAATACTCGCTCAGAAATGCGAATTTCCCAATACGGACGAGATGATTCGTGATCGAATTGTGTTCGGCACAAATTCAAGGAAAATCAGAGAAAAGCTGTTTGACGAAGGAGCAACTCTCACCTTGGAAAAATCAATCACCATCGCTAGATCACACGAAACATCACCAGCACAGCTACATGCTATGAATTCATCCGTGAAAGAGAAAAAAATCAAAATCATTTCTCCATTGAAAAGAAACATGTAACCAAAACACGCCGCTCCAACACAGGCCGCCCTGGGTACACAGGGTACACAGCGACGTCAGAACCAGAATTTAGCAATCATTTGCAGGAAATGTGGTCGTCCACACACCAGATCCGAAACATTTTTTCAGCCAAGGGCCAAACTTGCAATTACTGTAAGAAAAAAGGCCACTACATGCAAGCGTGCAGAAAAAAATGAGATCCAAGCAAAAAATCCATGACATTCACAACACTGCCCCTCGAAGAATTCGAGTCTCTAGCATTCGAATCAATCTGCATCGGAAAAATAAATCATGATAAAGCGAACCCATAAGGATGAAATTTTTGCAACTGTCAACATTGACATAACCAGAAGGGAGAAAGAAAAAACAACAATGAAAACAAAAGTTGACACAGGAGCACAAGGAAACGTGTTACCTCTTCGCATATATCGAAACATGTATCCTCAGAATTGACGCCAATGGAAAAACCAAAACCGGGAACACTGAACCAGTCAAAAATAGTTTTAGTCAAATTAAGCACCTGGGTACAGTTAAAATCCCATGCAATTTCAAAGGCAGCAATACTTTAGCAACACTCTACGTCACAGGCACCCAAGGGTCAGTTATTATGGGTCTTCGCACAGCCACCGAACTCTATCTTCTCAAGTTCAACCTCGAGTAAAGCAGTCTCCGCCCAGTAGCTGTCAACCAGGAGAGGAGAGACTTGAACGAGGACATTAACAATATCACTATCAATATCACAACATGCAGCACATGTCAAGAACTACAGGGCAAGCAAGCAAAAGAATCACTGATACCAACAGAAATCCCTCCACGACCTTGGTATACAGTGGGAATTGACCTTTTCTACCTCGATGGATCCGAATATCTACTGGTCGCCGACTATTATTCTAAATTCGCGTTCGTCAGAAAGATTCCGCAGGGAAAAAGCAACAGCAAGACAGTGATCGAGCTAATGAAGCAGATCTTCAGTGAGCACGGGATGCCACAAGTATTAAGGTATGACAATGGCCCTCAATGAGATTGTCTCAGTTTCGCTGAATTCACTCAACAGTTCGGGCATAAACATGTAACAAGTTCCCCTCGTTTTGCTTCCAGCAATGGGTTCATCAAATCACAAGTTAAGCCTGTAAAAAGAACATTTAAGATATCCAAAGCAACCAATACAGATCCCTATATAACTACATCAAGTTGATGTGCTTGAGGAGTACCCCTGTCGACAGCAAACTGCCTTCCCGGCTGAACTCCTTTTTGGTAGATTGATACAGGATAATCTCCCGAGAAGAATCCAAAGAAACTACAACAGTGAAGATGTCACAGACGGACTTGAATACAGACAAGAACAACGTTACTACCTTGACAGAGGATGCAAGCCATTACCTAATCTCCTCCCAGGGCAACCAGTTCGTATTCGAGACCCAACTACTTCCAAATGGAAACCAGCCGTAGTTAAAGAGAAGTTGGAAGACGTTTCTCGATCGTATACTGTGACAAAACCAGCTGGACGAGAGTTGAGACGTAATCGACAGCATGATCATGGAAGCACCAACTGTCTCCAAAAGTGGATCTTCACAAGACCAAGACCCAGTGACAAGAAGTCCCTCCCCGGACATAACTGAAAGGAGTAACGAACAGATCAAACCCCAAGTCGTTACAAGAAGTGGAAGTGGAAGTGAAGTGACGTGAAGTGAAGCCAACCGACAGATACGGACTTTGGGAACATTAACATTGAACATTAGAAAGAGACATGTCAGAAATTGTTGAGTTATTAATTAGTATGAGAGTAGTATCTTCAAAAAAAGAAGAGGGATGTAATGATATGCCCGATTACAAGTTTCTGTTCCAATCCAGCCTTTCCATTGCTGGAGGAACTGGGGGTTTTATTCAAGACCCTTCAAAAGTTTCAATTCGTTCGGAGCTTACAAAATCTGAACCTGGCTTTGAAGCTCTATGGATCGAAGTTATAAATGAGCCACATTCCAATTTGCTTTGTGGAGTGATATATAGACATCCAAAAGGAAATATCAAGGAATTTATGGAATTTCTTAATTTCGCTTTGGATAAAATTCAAAGGGAAAACAAACCTTGTGTATTGATGGGTGACTTCAAGCTAGACCTCTTTAAGTATAATAAGCATCTCGAAACGGACGATTTCCTCAATTCGATGCTATCAAATTGCTTCCATCCACACATATTGCAACCAACCAAAATCACAGACAACAGCAAAACATTTTTATGAATTCTTTTAACAAATACTTTACTATCAGCGGAAACATAATCTATAATTTGACAGACCACATTTCGAACTTTCTGATCATTAAAAACTACAATAAACTCCCCAATAATATCAAAATTTTTAAGCGAGATTATTCTAACTTTAACGAATCCGTATTTATTGAAGATTGCCGGTTAGTTGACTGGGAGAAAATTGTTCACTGCGCGACTGACACTAGCCATATGTTTGACTTATTTTATTCAAAAATGTCCGATATAGTCCAGCAATACCGTGCAAAAAATTGTTCGAATTGTACACTTTCTGTTAAAAGCACCAAATTTGGCACACTTGTAGTTTTGAAGGTGTTATTTATAACTAGCTATGGATCCAAACGGATCAATGCCAGGGGGGGCTAATTTTGACTCTTAGAGGGAGGGGTACTGACAATTTAGTCAATTTGACTTAAAAGCCAACAAACTCCCCAACGATCTCCCAAAACTAAGGCAAACTGCTTCAGTTATTCCACTTTACATTACTTGAATAGCATCCAGTGGTTTAGAGCCGGGGGGCAAAAATTGGCACCAGGGGGGGTGTAGCTGCGAAATAAGTTTTTGCCTAAGAAATAAGAAAGCACCACAATATCTACTTAAAACCTGGTAAAACGTCTTAGTTTATTCCACTTTGAATCAAAATTTATTCAAATTTAAGCTTGGCAAAAGCACATAGTAGCACAGGGGGGGAGGGGAGGGTAAATGACGACTTCTGTACTTTGCCTTAAAGTCCCTAAATTCACTGTGACACGATTTAAACTCGCTCAACCTTGTTAATTTAAGTGTTTATGTATGTACAAATGTACAGGCTCCACCAGATTTGTATATAAGGGGAGAGAAGATCCCGAGGGGAGAGGGGTGATCACAATTCTTAAACTTTTTAAGTTAGGTTACTTACTTTGAAACGTTTTGGCGTAGGTTTGTTACTTGGGCCAAGTAAAAGCAGACACAATAGAGATTGCTGACTGATACTTCTGTGGTCATATGCAATTTCCACCATATCGACAAAGAGCAGTGCAAGACATCTAGGCTTTAAAACACCTGCATCGTCCCGTGCATCCTTTGTATGACTTACAGCCACAGCGCTGGAGCTCTCGCATGTCTTCGATGCCTTTGGAAGGGTAGTCCAGACCGGTACCCATCAATTTTCCTTCCATCCTAGTTTGCAGAAACTGGCATTACAGACACTAAAGCTAAACATTGGCGTCATCACTGCTCTGAAATGAAAACAATCTTTCTTGTATGTTGGAGCAGTGCATTAGCTGTTGGTTGTGTTCTTCGGTAACCGACCTTTCTGAGAAAAAATGGGTTTCCTTGCATTGTTTACACTTGGTGCAGCGATGGTTCAAAAACTGTAACATATCGTTTTCACTAGGACACCTGCTCAGCTGTAGAAAAATGGCGATAGCGGTGTAATTCTACGACCATGCTGCCCATGCTAATTTTTTGCTCTGTCCGAAGAAAGCACTGAGGTTTGTGTTATCACACCCCGTCACAACATGAAACTTGTTCACAGCTCAAGATCTCCCCTCGAGCTCTCCTAGTGGTTTGGCATTACTGTCATTTACGGCTATATATGCAGTGTAAATACTTCCCTGCTCCAAATGCCATCCACATCTGTAACTTCACTACGTACCGTCAGCTTCTCGTGACCATTCCTTGAGCAATCAGGTGTATGCAAGAATAGTTGTGTGTTACTTTTTCTTGGAAGGAGGCCGAGGTGGTGAAGTTTGTGCTGTTGCAGGGGTGGAGTTAGCAAACACACACAGGTCACTTGTGGAGAAAATATTGTCTTCAAATTAAAAGAGGTTGAGATTGGTCGGCGAAGAACAGAAACAGACCCGTCTTGTTCTCGTTTAATCTCAGCAGCAACTATTCCGAGTTTCCTGGCAGCTTAATTCGGCCTGCAAATCGTGATGGATCTCCTGAACAAGCTTGATACGCATGTGTGTACTTATAAAATGTACATTATGTAAACGGCCAAAATTTGATACGTCTAGTCACTTAACCTTTTGCGGCTGGTTCTTGACATGTAGCAGATAAACCAGTTAGGCATAATCAGAAAAGGTTTAGCATGTACCAGAAGGTTTTATGATGTTGATGAAAGGTGTCCCATCGATAAAGGCTGTTTTCCATATAGGTGTCCGAGTCGTCCCGATCTTCTGATATTTTCGAAACGACTAGGACAACATTGACGCATTTTGGGTTTCCATTTCGTTTTCCTGGTCGCCCGAGATTTGTTTCCATTAACTTTAGCAATTCCTTGCTCAGCCGGGTTGCGATCTTCCTGGTCGTTTCAGTCTTTTGACTGTCCACAATCGTCTTTGTGGTGTTTCCATAAAATTGTCCCCGGTCGCCTTGACGCAAAATGGAAAGACGGGGTTGATACGGACTCCTACAATTATATGAAAACGAGCCTTACAAATGCATAGGCTACGTACTGCACTTTGCAATTGGTGACAGACTCTTGACATAATTTAACAGCTCAGAATAGACTCTAAATCAGAATTCTCAATACTTGAAAATCGGCGGGGATGTGCTTTATTTTCTTGGGTGAATAATTCATCCAGATTATCCTGACGGACTTGCAGGATATATGTACTAGCTGATATAACAGCAGGTTGTTCCCCTTTGATGTTTTAAAACCCAGGTCATTTTTAAAAAGTGATCTTCTTGAACTTTTTAAAAGTGCAAAAATGGTGTGTTTTATAACAGAGATCAATTTCTCCCGCTTAATGACAATATGCTCCTCGATGAATGCTCCTTGTTGCTTCTTACCATACCTACTACAACATAAGGATGCTACTCATCGCCGTTTTTCTACAGCTGAGCAGGTGTTCTAGTGAAAACAACGTGTTACAATCATTGCATGGTTTGTGACTCTAATGTACGAACGAACCATCCATGCGGTATGTGTAACAAAGCAAAAAACCCGTTTTTCTCAGAAAGGTCGGTTACCGGAAAACATACAACCAACAGCTAATGCACTGCTCTAACGTACAAGAAGGGTTTTTTTCATCGCGGAACAATGATGACGGCAATATTTGGTTTCAATGCCTGTGATCGCAACTTCTGCAAACTGAGGGTCGAAGAGAAATGGATGGGTACCGGTCTGGACTATCCTCCCAAAGGCATGAAAGGCATGTTGAGAGTTTTTGCGCTGTGGCTGTAAGTCAGGCACAGAAAGGATGCATTGGACGATGCAGGTGTTTTAAAGCCTAGATGCCTTGCCCTGCTCTGATTTATGTTTCATTTTCTTTATTTTATGCTTTTGTTTTATTTGGCACATACGTATTTAAAGCTATATTTGATTATTTCAAACATCAGTCAAGAAGTGTAGCAATTGTCACCACCCCTCCCCCTTGGATTCTTGTCTTTTTTTCCTTTTCTGATACAAATCGGGTGAAGCATATGAATTTATAGTTTAAGGTATAAAATAACAAGGTCGATCAAATTCAAACTTGTTAAAGCGAATTCAGAGGCATTTAAGGTAGAATACAGAAAGTACCATTACCCTCCCCTCCCCTCTGTGGCTCCCCTAGGCCTTAATCCGAATAAGTTCTGTGAATATGATTTAAAACGGAATAAAGTAAGACAATTGACCAGGTTTTGAGAAGTCCTTGTTGGCTTTTTTCTACTTCTTAGGCAAACTACTAAAATTCGCATCCACCCCCTCTCCCTGCTGCCAAATTTTGTCCCCCGCGGCTCTAAACCATTGTAATGTAAAGTGAAACAACTGAAGCAGTTTGCATAAGTTTTGGAAGATTTTTGGGGGAGTTTAAGGGCTTTTATGGCAAATTGTCTTAATTGTCACTACCCCTCCCTAGGGGTCAAAATTAGCCCCCCTGGCATGGATCCATTTGGATCCATAGCTAGAATTAATCAAGACCTTCGAAACTACAAATGCGCCAAATTTGGTGCTTTTAACAGAAAGTGCACAAAAGTTTCACCAAATTGCTGGACTAATAAAATAGATGTTCATGTTCCGATCAAACAACTTTCACGAAGTGAGCTAAAGATCAAATCAAAACCATGGATCACACCAGCTATCAAGAACTCTATTCGAATAAAAAAAACAATTTCTATAAAAAATTCATAAAAACAAGATCTACATATTATCAAACTAAATCTAAATTTTATAGAAATAAATCAATCATTTAATAAAAATAAGCAAAAAAAACTACTATAAAAATATTTTCGTACATATTGAGACAACTCTAAACAGCTAAGAAAAGGAATTAAAAGAATTATTACCCGTAAATAGAATTGCAACCACTCGCCAACTAAAATTATTCAAAATAACAAAGAGCAAAGGAATTGCTAACATCTTTAATAACTGATTTGCTAACATTGGAAAGAACTTACAAGTACGATACCTGCTACTACAATGTCGCCTAACCAATATTTGAAATCTCAGACGAAAAATAGTTCTTTTTTCTTTTCCCAACCACTGCTGCTAAAATTGAAATAGAAATATCAATACTAAATTCATCCAAATCCACAGGACCTTTTAGCATACCATCAAAAATACTAAAACTAATTAAATCTGTGACATCAAAACCGCTAGAAATTATATACGATTGCTCCTTTATAACAGGAATCGTTCCTGACAAGTTCAAAATTGCCAGAGTGTTTCCCATTTTCAAAAATGGTTTAGAGACTGATGCTTGTAACTATCGTCCAATCGCACTTCTATTAATTTTTAATAGAAATCTGGAAAAACTTATGTACAAAAGACTAATTAAGTTCATTGAAAACAGAACAATTTAATGTACGATAAACATTTTGGATTTCGCTCCAGTCATTCTACAGAACATAGAATCCTTAGTATTGTCGACAAAATTCAGGAAGTAATCTAAAGAAGCGAACTATCTTGCGGAGTATTTCTTGATTTTCCCAAAGCCTTTGATACTCTTAGCCACAACATGTTGTTAATAAAATTTGAGCACAATGGGACCAGAGGTATTGCAAAAGAATGGTTCATTTCCTATAGAGCGTTTTCGCTTGACGTCATAGCAGCCATGTTGGAGCCCTCGAACAAAAGAATTTTGATGATTTCTTTTGTTTAGGGCACCAACATGGCCGCTTCGTCTTTTGTCTTTGGCGTCTCTAGGGAGTGCATGAAAACGCTCTATTTGAATAACAGAAAACAATTCACCTCTATCGGAGACGCGAACTCCGCTGAAACTTATATTACCACCGGTGGACCCCAAGGAACAGTTCTTGGGCCTCTTTTGATCTTAATTTATATCAATGACTTCAATTACTGTTCTAGTATTCTTGATCTACACCTGTTTGCAGATGACTCTAATTTGTTCTTTAGTCATAAGAATCTATCACATCTTGAGCTAAATCTTGTTCATGACTGTATACAAAATTGCAAGAACAGTGATTGTGGGATTTGGCTGATGATGTTCATGACTGGCTTTGCGCTAACAAACTTCACTAAATATTGACAAATCTAACTTTATTTTGTTTCATCCACCAAAGAAAAAAGTTGATTTTTCCATAAGTCTGTATATAAATGATATTTTGTTAAATGAAAAGGACCTCGGAATCATGCTTGACTCTCATCTCAAATGGAAAAAGCGAGTGAATTCTGTTTCGAAAAATTTAAGAGAAGCATCGGCGTTCTATCAAAATTTCCATACTACCTTGGACTTGATGTCCTAATCAATCTCTATTATTCACTCATAATTATCCTGTCCTTATATACAGTCTCATTGCATGGGGTAACACATACGCAACAAAAATATAACCCCTTTTCATCCTACAAAAACATGCTGTCAGAGTTAACTGTTTCTAGTTTTGGTGAACATTCTAGTCCCTTAATCAAAAAAACAAACAAACTAAAAATTGTTCATCTTTTAAAGTTCCAGACAAGCTTATTCATGTACAAATTCCACATCAAAAAAATTACCAATGCACATCGAGAGTTATTTTCAAGCCCTCAGTGAAGTACATAGCTCTAATACAAGCCTCCCTTCAGTAAGGCCTGTAGTAATAGGTCTTGATAGTTTGGGCTCCCTGTGAGTTAGGTATGACGCGTAGAAAAACCATGTGCTTGGCTGG